>ML778206.1:33473-67441 GCA_009831015.1 Picea engelmannii
TTTAGGCCATTAGTTGTAATTATACCTCCTAGTCTCCTATATATACCAAGGAGACATTTTCATTTTGAATCATATTGTACTTGAACATTTAAGTGGGGTAAAAGGAGGTTGCCCCCTCAAAGAGGCTTATTATCTAAAATTATATATTTTTCAAGGCGTTGAGTACTTTTTCTGATGTTTTTCTATCCTATATTAATGTTTGGTTCTTAACATGGCGGGGGACTAGGTACTTTTCTCGCTGAATACTTTTCCTTGTTGTCTTTACAATTCAGTCGTGCTTTGCAATGTCTCTGCATCACAATTGGTAGAAGCAGGTGTTATCCACAATTTTGGCCATCGTGATGATATTATGATGATGTTATGATGATGGAAAATCAAACTCTTCACTAAGAATACTTTCCTGAGAAAAGTTACACTTGTCTGCTTCCAGAAATCATATTTTTCAAAGAAGTTCGCAGGCTACCTATATACTTGCCTGCGAGAATTCCTGATTCTCGCAGGCTGCATTAAGATGGAGTGTGAGGGGTTTGCACTGTACCTAATTTCCAGGGTGCGAACATCTTCTTGAAGAGGAAAAAGATGAAGTTCTCGAGCCTTCTAGAAGGGAATCTTCGAGAAGAATGAGTTGGCTAACGAATGGTTATCTAAGAGTTGGCATTCCAGATATCTTGGGATCATTCCTATCCAAGTAACTAATCTATCTTCTCCTATATATTGAGGGGAATGCTTATGGAAAAGGTTAAGTAGCAAGCTAGCAAGAGATTGATTGGATATTATTGAAAGCCTGTGTGAAGGACTGATGCTACAACAGCTAGAGACAACAACAAGGTCATCAAAAGTAGTTGATTTTCTTCATGCATGAGCAAGTGTGTGTGTCAGAGCTAGGAGCCATCGAAAGAAGACCTACGACATCAAGGCTCAGGTTGTAAGTTTCACTTTCAATTAATTCAATACAGTAATATGTCCCTTTCCCATAAAGATGATGTCACTTTATTACATAATTCCTTGATCATATGTATAGACTAGCTATTGAATATATTAATCTGCCTTTACCCCGATTGGTTTGTGTTGTTGTGATTTGAACGGCGCAAGAGCATTGGAGAAAAGATTGGAACAACAGAGACATAAGGAAAGCGTTCATAAGGTATGTCCATAATCCTTATCTCTTAGTTCATTCAATAGGCTAGATCTAGGGAAAGTGTATTATTCTGTCATGTTTTGTTCTATATCCAGGTGGATCTAGGGAGATCGGTTTGTGTCCGCACTTACGGATTTATCCTGAAACAAAATTGGCGACTCCACTGGGGACAATCCCTTTGTCTTATGGTTTTTTTATTTTTCTGTGGCCATTTTCTCTACTTCTATTATTCTCCTGTTTTGTCAGTCTCTGAGTCCTCAGGATATCCTGAGAGACCTTCTGGGTCTATAGGCCTGCTTGATTTTTGCTTGTATTTTCAAAATTTTTACTATCTTCAGGAGTTCTCGCACTGTATTCATTGACAGCTTGTGAGAACCAGTCAAGTTCGCACCCTGCTTATAGGGTCCAGTGCGAACACCTCGCATCTTGCTCCAAAGTGGCCTGCGAGAATCCTATCTTCTCGCACTGTGTGATATTGCTGGCCTACGAGCAAAGTTTTTGAAAATTTTGAAATTGAGTTTTGACTTTTTCAATTGCTCAGAACAGTTGAATTGTGTCTATTTGGCTTATTGGATCATTGACTTATACATCTCTTGCTTTAGTTTGCTTGCTGGAACAGATTTAGGGTTTCTAGGTCTTTCTTGCCCTTGGTAGCTTGACTTTCATTTCTTTGCTCTGTTTGGCATTTTCATTTTCTCTGACTTCTGGAGTTGAGTCAGTCTGATTGACTGAGAACCAGTGATTGGTAGAGATTCAAGTGCTTGGTGTTTCTCACTTTCTTGGTGGTTCGAAAGAACGTTTTTCATTTGCATTGAGAAGCCTCATTGGTTTGCTTTTTGTTTTTACTTTCATTGAAAGTGTTGGTTGGGTTGTTATTGTTGTTTCTTTACGGTTTGATTTTCTTTTCTCGTTAATTAGAGTTCTTCTTGGAAAGTGAACAACAATTTTCTTTCAAGTTTTTGTTTTTGCTTTTTCAAAGACATTGAAAATCAAATTTTAGAAGCTTATTGAAGTATTTGAAAAAGACATATAGAAATTGCTCATTGATAAATGATTGTTTGTATTGGCATCTGAAAGGAAATTGTGCATTGCATTGAAGTATTTGAGTTGATTTGGAAAACTCTCTCTCTCTCCCATAACTAGGATTCATGGAATGAAAAGAATCATATTTCATCATTATCCTTGCATTATTTGGGTCAGAGTCACACATCATGAGTTTCACTTCCGTTACCTTTGAGTAATCAACAACCTTTAAAAACATTGTGTAATATTAAAATTGATCTAGTAACTCTTTTCTAGGGCTCTTTTACACCAACATTTAGCTAGGCTAGAGCTTTGGAGTAGGAAGAGAGACACACTCTCCAAAAGATAAAAAAACACACAATAGCATCTTGAGTTAGCGAGTGTTAAATTCCATTGGTAACATATTGTACTGGGACGCCCTTCTAACACAAGGGTCAAGCACTAGGTTGCATTGGTGTTGGCAGAGTTACTAACCCTGCTTTGTTGACATCGGTGTAGAGATTGCATGTATTACGGGGATCACTCCGAGGTATACCCACAATTATGAGTGGAAGCCTTTGAGATGGTTTCGGGCTAGATACCCTGCTCTTGCATGTGGATCGGACTAACGACTACCCCCCCAGGCTGTATTGTTGTTTGTGGTGACCTTAGTGGCCTATCTCTCTAGGTTCTTACCCATGGTGACTGTGAAGGGGAAAGTCTTCACGGTACCTGGAATTGACGTTGATCAAACTCACTTGGACTCCTTGGAGGGTATACCCAGGATTATGTGTGGGAGCTTGCACCAGGGCGTAAGTCTGTTAAGCAGGTCGTCAACGTAACTTTTCCACCTTATCCCCACCCCTTCTTGTCTCGTTGTTGCGACGTTGGATTTCATCACCAACTAGTGACTTCGAAATTAGAAGGTTTTGTTTGCTTGGTGATTGCTTCCTAGATTTTGTTTGCTAGTGAATGTTGTTTATTTCTCGAAGTTGACCTTAGGAATTTTCTCACGAAACTTGTCACTTGTTTACAATTTCTCCCCCGCGGCGTTCTTGTAGAATGTAAGGATTATCTCCAGAACATATGGATGATCCTCAATCTACTGGTACACCTGAGGGTTCACCCCATCATATTGAAGTCCCTGTGGTTACTTCACCACACGGGGAGACCAGTGACGTTCCAGTTGTCGCCACACCACTTCCACAAATCGAATGAACTAATTCTCTAGAAGAATTTCGAGTTTCCAACACTATAGAAGACTATCACGTTCGTCGTGGTGAACGACCTTTTGGACGAGTAAATCCTTCTGAAGAAACCATTGTTACTTCCTCTGAGTTAACTGTTGGGTCGTCTCAAGGTGTAGTAGGCCAAGATCCTTTTTGGTCGGGTGATCTCCGATGAACCCTTTTTGGTACAAAGTCACCCCCTGTCTACGAAATTAACCCTTCTGTGTCTTCTGAGACTGAAACTGCACCCGAGACAACTACCTACCGATTTGTTCTTCCTCCCTAGATGGCCCATCTTGCGAATACTACGAGTGTCCAAAATGGAATTACTGCAACTACTCTTCCTCCTATCAATACCCAGCGAATTTCTGATGGCATCCCGACATTACCACCCAGTTATCATGCGTTGAATGCTCTGTTAAATCCTCCTAACCCAACACCTCCGCAAACCCCAGCCGGTTCTCCAGGTGGTCCTTCTTTTCCTGGGTATGAGGTTCCTCGTTTTATCCCAACACTCCCTCAGTTTCCTTCGGGTAATCTTAATCCTAGTAGCACTATTCCAACTGTTGCACCCAACACACAGATTCCCGTTGGTGGACAGGGTGGTACAGTTCCTTTTATTTTTCCCGGACACAACACAGTTACTGCACAACCTACGGTTGGCACACAACTTCCGGGTGGAACTATACCTATGGTAGGGGGACCAACCTCCCCTTTTGGACAAAATATACCTCCTGAATTGGCCCAGTATTGGAATCAACTTTTACAAAATTTTCCTCAGAGTGCTTGGGGGCAGCAAGCTGTCCCTACAGTTGGCCAACCTTATCCAGGAGTGACTAATTCTATTTGGGGTTCGGGTCAGGCTACTCAACCCCAGGTCCCTGCTCAAACTCAAAGTTATAATCCTTGGGGTTACTATCCTATCCGCCCACCACCGAATCAACCAGGGGTTTCCCTCTATGGGCAGTCTGCTTACGCTCCTACTGGTTTTCCGATGGGGCTTCCACCCCAAAGCCATCAGTTCCCGCAAGTAAACCGACATTTTCCTTTCCTTGCTACTTTGGATTTGCCAGATTTGTCTAGGATTCTAAATGATCCTATTCCTCACTCTCCCCAATGGCCTGCTATCCCTGCTAAGCTCCCATCAGATATTCCGAAATTCGATGGAAATTCGGGAGAAGACCCAAATAATCATGTCATGACTTTTCATTTATGGTGTTCATCCAATTCACTGATGGATGACTCCATTCGTCTACGTCTTTTTCAACAAACCCGTACCGGTTCAGCTGCGAAGTGGTATATTGAATTGCCACGAGGTTTCTTTTCTGATTTCAACACTTTAGCTATGGATTTTCTCACACATTACCAGTTACCTATCCGCTACGATACTGGAACCGAGATCTTAACCTCTTTTTCAACGAACCCTTACCGGTTCAGCTGCGAAGTGGTATATTGAATTGCCACGAGGTTTCTTTTATGATTTCAACACTTTAGCTATGGATTTTCTCACACATTACCAGTTACCGATCCGCTATGATACTGGAACCGAGATCTTAACCTCTTTTAAGCAAACTAAAGGTACTCACATCTCAGACCATATACATGAGTGGAGAAGGAGACGACGTCTCATCAAACTTGAACTCCTGGACCAGTTACTGGCAGAATGTTTTACGAAATCTTTCGTGAATGAAATTGGTAAAGACATTGCTATGGGTGGTGTTGTTACAGAGGAACAAGCTATAAGTCACGCTCAGTATCTAGATCTCGTTTACTCGCAAACGGGAACACTTTATAACCTGTTACCTGAACTACCTCATCCTGGTACTTCCAGCACTTCAACTGCTCCAGCTGATGGTGTGATTGGTACTGCTCATACCCACTCACATTCTGTTTCAACTACAACCCCTAAATCCAATTCTTCTAATGTCCAAAATGCCCCGTCTCCTTCTCCTCCTACCGGTAAAACCTCTGAAGTGAACGTTGTTCAATCTACACCGACCAGTAAAAATAAATCAAAGAAAGGGAGAGGCAAGAATAAGGGGGGTAAGAATAATAATCCAACTGAACAAACTACAAATGCTCCTGTTGAAGAGCGGGATAAGCGCAAACCAAGGTACCCTTGCCTTATCTGCGGTGACGATCACTATACCAAGGATTGTCCTCGACGGGCTGAAGTTTCTAAGTTCCTTCAAGGAACACGAAAACCACCTACACCAGCTGTCTTGTCTCAACCCTTCCTGTCTCAGAAACATGCCTCGTTGGTCATCCACGACCAACCATCTACTTCTACGACATCATATGTCTTGATGTGAACCGGTGATTCTAAGAAGAATGACGTTGCAATCGCGACTAGAGCTAAAGACTACACTCCTTTTAAAGAGAAGGTTGACGATTTACCTCATGATCTGGTACAAGCCTCTCCACCGAATCCACCTACAAACGGTCCTCTTCATATCGAACGACCGAGTCTGGATACAGTCCTACGACCCCCTAAAGGTGTTGTTCGCAAGTCGGCTTTCAATACTCATGCTCATGCGGCCCAGAACTACAGTATTAGGGAAGATCTGGCCCAAGCACCTTCAACGATGTCTGCCCTTGAAGTCCTTCAGTCCTGTCCTGCACAACGAAGGGCTCTGTTGAAGGCTATAGGTGGAATTGACCCTACAGATTCAAATTTGATAGCCTTTGATTTGGACGACCATGTTCCAAGGTTACCTCCTCAGCTTGCTTTTCAGATACAAGTTATTGTCGCTGACAAGAGCATTTGTCGGACGGTTGTTGATGAGGGGGCCTCTACGTGTGTAATGTCTCTTACTTGTTGGAAATCCATTGGCTCTCCTCCGTTAATGGAATCACAAAATACTTTGAAAGCCTTTAATGGCTCTGGTTTTAAGCCTTACAGTGTTCTTTCCTCATTGCTTGTCACTCTAGAAGGTAAGACCGTCCAGGTTGAAGTGGAAGTTTTCGATGCTCCCTTAGATTATAATCTTCTTCTTGGTCGTAGCTGGGTAGATTCCATGCGCGCTGTTGTGTCAACACTTTTCCGGGTTTTACAATTTCCTCACCAAGGAAAAGTTGTTACAGTTGATCAACTTGCCTTCTTTAATTCCGATACTCGCACTGGAAATGTGTCGTTTATAGCTAAAACCCCGTCGGGTTACGAGAACATTGGAGTCGGTCTCTTAAAAGACTCTTCGTTAATGGGTACTTTTCCCATACCACCACCACCCGACATTCTACGCCCGTCAGTTGCTTCAATTAATATGATCTCCGCTGTGCCTCATGAGCTTCCAGTGTCTTTTGACCCTTGGATAGTTCCTGATCCAGAAGATCATCCTTGTTTCGACAACGTCATGCCATTAAGTCCGATTGAGTCTGCTTGTCACGCAATTCAATCGGCAACACTTTCTACACCCTCTCCAGAGGAGTTGTTTCTTGATCCTTTCCATGTTATCTTTCCCACTGACGAGATGATCATGTCCGTCATGGCCAATACACCTTGGGACGATGGGCATCATCGTTCCATACTATTTTTGGAACAACACACTCTCGATAATTACCAGCGGATTTCGACTCTGTCGACCGTTGTTGTCATCACAACCGTTCCTGTATCTACACATGATGTGTTTGCCGAAGAGAACCTCAGTAATATTTCTCCCACGATACCCATTGATATTTCAGTTAAACCTGGGATAGTAGAAAATGTTCACATTGGAGCTTCGTGTTCTCGAGAGGAAATTGTCACCTATACTTCCCTGTTTAAAGAATTTCGTGATATCTTTGCCTGGAGTTACGAAGAGATGCCAGGTATCGACCCGCCTATCGTTGTGCATGAGATAAAAACATACCCTGGAGCTAAACTAGTACGGCAGCGCCTTCGTCCTGTCCATCCACGTAAAGCGTCAGCCATTAAACTTGAAGTTGAAAAACTTCTCAAAGCCAGTTTTATTTATCCCGTGGCTCTGACAGAATGGGTTTCCAACCCTGTACCGATTGATAAGAAGGGTGGTAGTATACGCGTTTGCGTCGATTATCGGGATATTAACAAAGCCTGTCCGAAGGACAACTTTCCAACCCCCTTTGTCGACCAGATCGTCGATGACTGTGCTGGCAGTGAAATATTTTCCCTCATGGATGGATTTTCCGGCTATAATTAGATTAACATCGCTCCTGAGGGCCAACATAAAACTGCTTTTATTTGTCCTTGGGGTACTTTCACCTACAGAAAACTTTCCTTCGGTCTTAAGAACGCCGGTGCAACGTTTCAACGTGCTATGTCTTATGCGTTCCATGATATAAAGCATTTCGTTCAACCTTATTTGGACGATTTTCCCGCTCATTCTTTACGCCGAGTCGATCACCCCAATCACCTCCGAGCAATTTTCATTCGTTGTCGGTTCTATCGCATTCGTTTAAACCCTCATAAGTGCGTATTTTGCGTAAAGTCCGGACGTCTCCTCGGTTTCATTGTCTCACGTCAGGGGATCCGAGTAGATCCTATTAAGGTTGAGGCAATTCTCAATCTTCCTCCTCCTTCTTCACTTCGCCAATTACAAAGTTTGCAGGGGAAAGCAAACTTTCTTCATCGTTTCATCCCGAATTACGTCGAGATTACTCGTGGTTTTACACGTCTTTTAAAGAAAGGTTCAGAGTTTGTTTGGGATCAAATTTCCAACAACGCTTTCGAAGCTTTAAAGTTTTCCCTCACAAAAGCTCCTCTTCTTTTTCCTCCTGATTATAGTCGAGATTATTTTCTTTATCTGGTTGCTTCTGAGTATACCATCGGCATGGTCCTCATCCAAGAGGATGATAACCACGATGAACATGTTATCTATTACTTGAGTAGAAGTCTATCATCAACGGAAGTCAAGTACCAACATGTTGAGAAACTGGCTTTGGCTGCTGTTCAAGCAATTCAACATTTTCGTCATTATATTCTCTCCAGAAAAACTACAGTGATTTCACATTGTAACCCCATGCAACATATATTGACACGTAAATTGTTGGGGGGCAAGTACTCCAAGTGGATTGTCATTCTCCAGGAGTTCGACTTGGAATTCGATCGCGCCACGTCGAAGAAATCCTTAGTTTTTGTTGAGTTAATTTGTGATTTTTCCCACTCTGCCACGGAAAATGTAGTAGTTGATTCGTTACCGGACGAATCAATTTTCCTTATCAGTACTGACGATATTTGGTATGGAGATATCATTATATATCTCCAAACTCAAACATTTCGGCCTGCTTTGTCCAGTAATGAACGACGTCGCGTCCGTTATCAAGCACGTCATTATATTATCCTCGGCGATACTCTTTACCGTTGAGGCATTGACTTGGTCTTTCAGCGTTGTTTGGCTTTTGAAGAAGCTGAGAAAGCTTTGAATGACTTCCATTCAGGAGCATGTGGTGGTCATATGTCTGGGTATGCTACTTCCCAGAAGATATTACGTGCAGGATACTTTTGGCCTTCCTTATTCAATCACTGCATCACTGCTGTTCAGAAGTGTCATGCCTGCCAGACCTGTAATCAGAAGATTCGGTCGCATCTTGCTCCCCTTCACCCTGTAGTCTCAGTATGTCCTTTTGCAAAATGGGGCATTGATTTCATGACATGTCACCCTCACTCGGTCGGGGGGCATGGTTATATTATTGTAGCTGTTGATTATTTTACAAAGTGGGCCGAGGCGATGTCGACATTCGACAATACTGGGAAGACTGCAACATTATTCCTTTTCAACCATGTCATCACTCATTTTGGTGTCCCTCAGGCTATCGTTACCGATCATGGTAGTCATTTTAGGAATTATATGATGTTTGAACTTACAGAGAAGTTGGGCCTTCGTCATGATAGCTCAACACCCTATTATCCACATGCTAATGGCCAGGTCAAAGCCATTAATAAGGTTCTTATAACTATGATTCGACGGATGATAGGAATCCATAAGCCTAGCTGGCACACGATGTTGTTTTCGGCATTGTGGGCGTATCGGACATTTGTTAAGTCTGCTACGGGATTTACGTCATTTCGATTAGTTTATGGCATGGAAGCCATTCTTCCAATAGAATGTGAAATACCATCTTTGAAGCTAGGTGTAGAGCTCTTACCTAATACTTATGTTGAAGAGGAACGTCTGTTGTATTTGATGCGATTAGACGAGACCCGACGTGATGCCACTTTAGTAATAGAAGCCCAAAAGAAACGCGTTAAGGCACAATATGAAAAGCATGTCAAACCTCGTGTTTTCTCTGAAGGGGATCTTGTTCTTTTGTATGAACAAGATAAAGATGTCCTAGGAGCCGGGAAATTTGAACCAATGTGGCGTGGGCCTTACATTGTTAGCAAAGTTTTGGAAAAGGGAGCGTATGAGCTAGTTGATTATGATGGGGTACCTTTGAGTGAACCAAGAAATGGGTTGTACTTAAAGAAGTACTATGCATGAGTCATTTGTGCACTAGTACTTGTATTTTATGTATCATACTGCGTGTGTGTGTTACTTTAGTTTTGCTTTTGACGTTATATGGTCTCTGCCCTTACGTAACATTGTGTTTGGTTGCCAGATGTCGGAGTATTCTCTACCTTATATTGGCTTCGCTGACGGTGCTAGCCGTAGTACTCGGAACCTAGCTTCCACTGCATGGGCAATCTATGCCCCGACAAACAAACTCATATCTCTACGAGGTATATGTCTTGGCCGAGCAACCAACAATATCACAGAGTATAGCGCCGTTGTTGAACTATTGGTTGATGCTATCTCTATTGGAATTCATCATTTGGTTGTGCGACTTGACTCGCAGCTGGCAGTACTACAACTCAGAAATGTATATTCTATTCGAAGTCCTACTCTATTAAGGGTATATTTGCGGATTCGCCTCTTGGAACGGTATTTTGATCATATTGAATATCAACACATTCCTAGATGTCTTAATACATTGACAGATGCTTTAGCTAATTATGTATTGGACAGGCATTTAAATCATTTATAAATCAAACACATTAAATTGTACACAATGTAAAGTAAGCCGGTAGAAGCCGTGTATATATATATATAACGATCAAAGTTTGTTTTTAAAAAATGTTTGTCCGAAGACCAAAATATCAAAAATTGAAGCTCATGGCTTCTACATAAGGACGTCACGGATGACGTTCACGATAACACACTAATGTCCTAGCAACTCTGCGGAGCAGTCGACCCATAGATGCAGAGACTCCCACAGTGTGACGCTGATCACATCTTGGAATCTCTTCCAGAGCCATATCTGGAACATCGGCCATAAGGCCCTCTAAATTCTGCTCCACCGTCAAGTAATCCTCAACGTACTGTGGAACTGCTACTGCTGCCTCTCCTTGTCGCTGGATAGGAGAACTTCCAGCAGGTCGATATGGTCCAACGTCTGTGTTATCAACAAGTATTTGATGTTAGTCTTTGGGTAAATCTATAAAACAAAAAACATTTAAATATGTTAAAAATACAAAAACATTTAAAAATTGGTGTACTTATTACCGAGGTCTCCCCACTGTGCATCCTCAGGTAGTGCAAGATCAGGATCACCGTGGAAATCCAAGCCAACATATGCATAATCTTCTATCATCAGCACCTGGCCTTGAAGCCAGTCGAAGAAGATATCGTCATACCTGACGATCGGTCCAGCCACATGTCGGGCCATGAGTTGACACCATCGTAACATCCGTGGATCCCTGGGCCCTGGAAAGTGCCACTCAGCCTGAATTCTAAATGCAGGGACCCTCTCACAAAATAACGACACCAACAAAGATCCATATCCAAACTGTTTTAGCTCCCCACGTCTGCTTTTAGTCAGTTGTTTTTTGAGACTACGTAAAACTGCATCAACCCAGTTGAATACCCGGGGCTCAGTACACTCGATGGAATACCGAAAATAGCTCTACAGTGCCATATGTGGAGCGACACTCCCTGCCATCTGAGTAATGGTAAAGAGAATAGTGAGAAGAGTTAGATCAGTTACTCCCCAGATGGCCACTTTCCCTTTTTTCCTCTCGGCCTCAGGTACACAATACTGGCTGCAGTATTCACTCATTGTCAAACCACCCCTTTTGCTGCCGGTCAAACTGACATAGGACCCTCGCCTGGATAAACCGGTTAAGAAATATATGTCTTCAATGTCGATAGTTAGTGTATGGGCTCCAACATTGAACACTTGTTGGTCCGGATCCCACATTCGGACTAAGTATTCCAATAATCGAACTTGGGCTCTCATGCCCGGGATACGGAAATACTTTAAGATACCACAGTCTCTTAGTGCTGCTATAGTTGGAGGGTGATTTTCAGCGTTTGTATTATCTTCCTCGTGTTCCCGTTCTCGCCATTCGAGCACCATGATGATGGCTATTAACCTGCATGAGAAACATATGAAGATGGTTAATAATCTTAAACATGGAAAAATTCTTTCTTTTGGCTAAACGTTGCATAAATTTTTAAACTTTGCGCTGTTCGCAGGTGACCTATGGCATGCAGTGCGAACTTCTCGCAGGCTGCCTTAGGCCCACCTGCGAGAATGAGGCATTCTCGCAGGTCCCGTATGGGAAGCCTGCGAGAATTCCTCTACACGCATAGGGTTTATAAAATCAACTTAAAACTTGAATTTTAACCAAAGAAAACATAAATTTGAACCATGAAAAGATAGAGAATGCAGAGCTTACCAAAATGATCTTGACGGCTCGTGGAATGATCGCCCGAAGCTCCCAGAAATCAACACTGAAGGTAGAGGGTAAAATGAGGTTTTTGAACTCAAATGGTAAAATGGTATGGTAAAATTTGTTATGGATTCATTTTAATTACTTTTACTATGTCAAAAGTGGGTTTTTTATGTTTATTCATTATTTAACCCTAATTACTAAAGTGAAAATGAGTGAAATGATTGGCAGGTGCTAAACATGGATGATTATGGACATAATTTTTACCTGGTGTGGCGTGATTTTGATTGTTTGTAATGGTTTTGATATAAAACCTCGAGCGCCTTTTATCCATTCTTGCGCTTGCAAAAAACATGAGAACGTGATCAAGCGTCGTTTTATCTCTTTTTCGGGCTCGTTGTGGTTATACGAAAAAGGAACCCCCTTGGAGTTACCTTTAAGCTCTTTTCAGACTCTCTAAACAAGAAAAGATCGCCGAGCGACCTTGCTATTTTCACGCTCGATAAAGTATTTGAAGTATGCGTCCTTCGAGCGATAGTTTAACCCTTTTTCGGTCTCATTGGACTACTGTACGAAAAAGGAACTGAGAGAGTTCTCTTTTGAGTGTTTTTCCCAACTCTATAATCTTGAAAAACCTTCGAGTTTGCTATCTCTGGACTCGTTAAATAAACATTGACAGACCCGTAATGGGACCAAACCACTCCTTCCTAGGGTTCATTACAAATACTCCGAGGGACTCGTCCGAAGGATGAGCTTATATCAACAAGCATATGTGATCCTCTTCAAGCTTGCGTAAAAATAAAGAGGTACTTGCCAGAAATGGTGGGCGAAAATTTGGGAAAGGGATATGTTTCATCTTTGTGTTAATTGGCAGTAAGTGTCGCTCTTGAACATGACACCCCCTATTCATAATTTGAAGCCGGTTTGGGGAAATCCATTTGTCTCTCATTCGATTTGATAACAAGGTCTTTCCATGTGTCGTGTTTGAGTCAATGCTGCCAAATTGTTGGTCGTGTCATTCATATGTTCAAGAGAAATCTGTCTGAAACCTCTACTTGAGTCGGCCATTTGCATTTATCCATTCACTTCGTGTCGGACTTCCTTGTGTCCAAAGTTCAATTGCCACATACTCTGTTTCACTTTCAAACTCTGTTATTCATTTCGTGTCATTGATGGGGGATACATCACGACCCTCCTGTGATGAGTCTGGTTCCGTCGACTTCAACACATTATCCGGAATCAAGGCTTAGAAATTATTAAGTACCTTGGAGCTTGCATGCCTTAATGGTAAGTTCCTCGCTTTCGACAGTGGGTTTACATCATTGAACCCTGATCGAGAGATTCTTTCGAGTGTTCGACATCAACTCATTTATTCAAAGTCGATGGATTGTACTGTGGTACCTTGGGAGTCATTGACATCAATGGTGATTTCCCTCGCACTTGTTAACGGTTACATCAATGACGAGTAATCAAGTGGTTTCTACCATGTTCGACTTCAACACATGTAATCACATGGTTAGATTCGTACTTTGGGCGATGAGATTGAAGACCCTGGATATTATCTTTATGATCCAGGTTGCGATGGAGTATATGTATAATTTGCGACACATATATCCACTGTGTATGTTTCGTGGCTATGTCGTCTTGATTGAAAATTTGTCGCACAGATCCACGGTGTATTCAGGTGGTTGTGTTATATTATGACTGCATGGATCCACACTGTATGATTGGTGGCCATGGCCTTGGTTTATGATGTCGTCAGTCTATGATCTAAGTGTGGGAATGCCTACCTCAGGAATTGGTATACATGATATTCTGTTGATGCTTGGATGTTTGCAGGTCTCTGATTAGATGTGCTCTTGGTTCGTGACACACACATGCAGCTTACAAAGTCTATCGACTGTCACTGATTCCACTCTCAGACTTTGGGGGGAATTCTGTTATCCACAATTTTGGCCATCGTGATGATATTATGATGATGTTATGATGATGGAAAATCAAACTCTTCACTAAGAATACTTTCCTGAGAAAAGTTACACTTGTCTGCTTCCAGAAATCATATTTTCAAAGAAGTTCGCAAGCTACCTATATACTTGCCTGCGAGAATTCCTGATTCTCGCAGGCTGCATTAAGCTGGAGTGCGAGGGGTTCGCACTGTACCTAATTGCCAGGGTGCGAACATCTTCTTGAAGAGGAAAAATATGAATTTCTTGAGCCTTCTAGATGGGAATCTTCGAGAAGAATGAGTTGGCTAACGAATGGTTATCTAAGAGTTGGCATTCCAGATATCTTGGGATCATTCCTATCCAAGTAACTAATCTATCTTCTCCTATATATTGAGGGGAATGCTTATGGAAAAGGTTAAGGAGCAAGCTAGCAAGAGATTGATTGGAGATTATTGAAAGCCTGTGTGAAGGACTGATGCTACAACAAATAGAGACAACAGCAAGGTCATCAAAAGTAGTTGATTTTCTTCATGCATGAGCAAGTATGTGTGTCAGAGCTAGGAGCCATCGAAAGGAGACCTACGACATCAAGGCTCAGGTTGTAAGTTTCACTTTCAATTAATTCAATACAGTAATATGTCCCTTTCCCATAAAGATGATTTCACTTTATTACATAATTCCTTGATCATATGTATAGACTAGCTATTAAATATATTAATCTGCCTTTACCCCGATTGGTTTGTGTTGTTGTGATTTGAATGACGCAAGAGCATTGGAGCAAAGCTTGGAACAACAGAGACATAAGGAAAGCGTTCATAAGGTATGTCCATAATCCTTATCTCTTAGTTCATTCAATAGGCTAGATCTAGGGAAAGTGTATTATTCTATCCTATTTTGTTCTAGATCCAGGTGGATCTAGGGAGATCGGTTTGTGTCCGCACTTACGGATTTATCCTGAAACAACAGGATTGTTGTCCAGACTATCCCTGTCTTGGGTCAGGTGTCTGTGAATAAAAGAGTTGTTAAATCCAACTGCCATTAAATGTTCTCGAAATATCCCATTAGGGTTGAACCCTTTTTTCCTTTCAACATACATTAGGTTCAATTTCTTGAAATGGGTGGCAAACTCGTCAATCTTGTTGATGTTTATGCACATGAAGTCTCCGACTTTCCAGGGCAGAGGAATGAACTGTTATTTTTTCTTGTCATGGAAAAAATGGAACCAGTCGTTGTATTGCCTTTCTATTTCTGCAACAAACATCTTGTCCATGATGTGGCATGGAAGGAAAGTAGGATTTTCCTTAGAGCCAAAGACCATGAGGACACTGTGATTTTCCTTTTGTTCAAGTGTGCCCTTCCTGTTCAAAAAATTGGTTGCCTGGCCAGACATCCGCGGAGCATCCTTGCCAAACAATAAATCTTTGAAAACCGAGACAAAGCCATTAAAAACTTCATAAAAACAATGGGAGGCCTTGTTCCTCCACAGGGCCTCGTACCAGAGTGTTACTAGGTCGAATCCACAATTTATTTTATTGGAAAGAGAAATTTTTGGAAACGGGCAACAATGCACTATTGGGAAAATCAAGTAGGATGACATACAAAATTTATTTGATTCTTTGTATCATTACAACTGGGAACAGATCTCAATGGAAATTATCTTCCCCCAATCGAAAATGTATTGTTCCTTGACTGTGAAATAAAAAATATAAATATTTATATGGGAAATGCTTGTCGTCGATGCCTGTCTCGTTATTCTTGTAAACAACCAAGCAATTTCTCAGAATGGATTTCTAAAGGAAATTACCTACAACCTTGTGATATCTTCAGGAACTATTTTCGAGTCTTCTAGGAATTCAGCTAAGATGTCCAACCCGTTATCATATTTTTCTAGAAACTTCTTTTAGTCTTGTCCTCTAAACATCAATGTTGGCTCCAACAATTTTAACATCTCGCGGAAGGCCTGAGGTGTTAAAGAAACAGGAGAATGGTCGTGCAGTGCAATAATTATTTGGCCTGGAATATATCTTTCGACGCACCAAGAGACCACCTCCTTACAGTCAAAAACCTTGGGGACGCAGCCTGCACGAGCGATTCCATACGTCCAAATCACTTTGTTCTGGGCGGACTGGGATGAATAGTAAAAGTATGCCCTAGACCACTGGAAGTTCTAGTCCTGATGTCCGAAGATATTTACTGTATCTCCACAAAACTGTTGCTGACCTGCTGCCATAACTCTACAAGAACGTTTGTTTTCTCCAAACGATGAATGAAATGAAAAGTTGGAAGGGATAATATAATCCTGCACAAATCTTGTTCCAAAACGTGTGAATGGGAGATTTCCTCGAGACTTTCGCTCATTAATGACAATTTCGACGGATGTTGCATGATGCGTTGTTAACATTAAACACTAGTAATCGCATACATAGAAATGCGAACATGGCAGATATTGCAATGAGCGATTATGCATTGTATATTTCTTGAGCGGGCCAAAATGAGAACGCATGTTCGAGATGAACAATTGGAAGGGACAAGATAACTCTCCGCATATCTTGGTTTAATGCATAATAATGGGAGATCTCCTCGATAATTTCGCACATTAATGACAATGTTTACGGTTCCTGCATGGTCAACTATTAGCATGAAATGTTTCTAATTGCGTAGTAAGAAAGTACGGAGGTCGCGGGCATGGGAAAAAAAAATTCGAAATAGGGTTACAAGGTACAACTGTTGAAGGTGAGAATGTGAGGGCCAAATTGTATGTCTCAGAACGTTTTGAGTGCAATACGCGTAACAATGAAGAGGGTATGGTAGGAAAGTCCAGAGGGAAATTTGTATATGACTAGTAAGAGCATAACTAATGTATATCAGGAAGGAAAGGAAGTTAGTGTGGATGGAAGGCAACAAGAGATACTTTGAAACATTTGTGAGTCGTGATAGAGTGAAGCTTGTGATTTCGATGAGTCCACTTTAGAATTGTAGATCACAAAATTTTTGAGTGCAAGATGTGCATCACGGAACAAGAAGCAGAGTTCGAAACCGCCAACCTGACAACCGCGACCGTAAAATTGGCTAAGTATGGAAACCAACAGTGGTTGGTTAGATTCATCATCTGATTATATAGATGGAGATAAATATATGTCATCTCGTGAATGCTGGAACCCACGATGATAGAAAGGTGACTAAGTATATAACTAGAGAGGCATAATACATAGGAAGAAGAAAAGGGAAAAAGTATTAAGGAGTGCGCAATGGAATTGTAGATCATGGAAATTTTGAGTAGAAGATGTGAACCCGGTAGTCAATTTGTATTTTGGATTGCGGGTTCTCGGGCTGGTGGGCTCACAATTGAGCGTCTGATGTTTCGTTCCCTTCAAATAGCACCAACAGTTCCGCGATATACAAATTGACAAGCAGAGTTGCGGACTATAGAAATATATTAGAATATAATAATGTCTGTTGCATATCTCTGGAAATTACATGAACATTTAAAGAATACAATAGAATAGTAATAACGTCTATTACATAGGCTCGTGGAGACAAACATAAAAAAATTATCTTTCCCGAATTAGTTTGTTTTAAAACAAAGGCTTTTCTTGGACACAAAAAAATTAGCATTGTCAAATTAGTTTTCTTTACATACGTTCATGGAGAGAAACACAAAAAATTAATAGTAACGTCTGTTACATAGGTTCATGGAAAAAAAAAGAAAAAAATTAGCATTCCCGAATTAGGTAGAATTGTAGATCATAGAAGTTTTGAGTGCAAGATGCACATCACGGAACAAGAAGCAGAGTTCGAAACCACCAACCCGGCAACCACAGCCGTAAAATTGGCTAAGTATGGAAAGAAACAACGGTTGGTTGCCTTCGTCGTGTGATTATATAGATGGAGATAAAGATATGTCATCCCACTAACGCTGGAACCCATGATGATATAAAGGCGACTAAGTATATAACTAGAGAGCCATAATACACGGGAAGAAGAAAAGGGAAAAAGGACTAAGGAGTCCGTGGTGGAATTGTAGATCATAGAAATTTTGAGTAGAAGATCTGAACCCGGTAGTCAATTTGTATATTGTGAAGGGTCGGATGCCAACTGTTTTGTACCATTGTGTTCAATTGTCACTAGTAAGAGCACAACCAATCTATATTAAGAACGAGAGGAAGTTAGTGGAGATGGAAGGAAACAACAGATACTTTGAAACATTTGTGAACTGTGGTAGAACAAATCTTCATGCACACCCGAAATAGTATCCAAGAGTTGGACATTTCGTGAACCCGGCAACAGGAGTATGCAAAATATGATGACAAAGTCTCTGCAGAAGACGTAAGGCCCTGAGTTTCCAATTGTATCGCTCTGAACATTTGATTGCATAATCTGTAGTCAATTTGTATATTGTGAAGGGTGTGATTCCAATTGTTTTGTACCTCTCTGTCCAGTTGTCACCACTAAGAGCTAATTTAGTATTGAGAATAATTTTTTAGATACTGTTAGATACTTGACAGGGATTGCCATCCATAAACAATGTAAATCTCCAGCTCGCTAGACCTGGACTCCATGTGTCAATTTGTATATTGTAGAATTGGGAGCGTTGTTTGGAGGACATAGAACAATATAAATGCAATGTTCAACCAGCCAATCCATAGGTCCTCTTGTCAATTTGTATATCGCGGATTTCTGGGTGCTATTTGTAGGGCACGAAACAATGGAGCCCCAATTTTGAGCTCTCCCACCTGAGAACCTGTGATCCAAAATGTGGCTAGGTATGGAATGCACAATCCGTACATGCTCTATAAAATATCATGTACATACTTTATAGTCCCATAATACACGGGAAGAAAAAAAGGGAAAAAGGACAAAGGAGTCCACAGTGGAATTGTAGATCACGCAAATTTTGAGTGGAAGATGTATATCACAGAACAAAAAGCAACAGACTTCAATTGCGCCAACTCGGCAACCGCGGGCATAAAATTCACTAAGTATGAAAATGAACGGCATGCGGCCCAATTCGCCATGCGAGGATATAGATGGAGATGAAGATATGTCAACATGCCAACCTTGGAACCCAACGTGACTATGTATATAACTATAAAGCGATAATACAGGGGAACAAGACAAGGGGAAAAGGACTAAGTATCTCGTAGAAGAACATCTAGTGTTTGATTATTAATGCAATTTTTTTCGAACCCCTGCCAAGTTCTCACCAGTTAAGGCATAAATTGCAGATCTCGGAACTATGTTTCATACCACTGTGTTCAATTGTCACTAATAAGAGCATTGTTGATGTATATCAGGAGGGACGTGAAGTTGTTGAGGATGGAAAGCAACAACAGATACTTTGAACGAAGTTATTATAGATGAGGAAGCCGCAGTGGAATTGTAGATCAAATATGTTTCGAGTGTAAGATGCATATAAAAGAACGATAAACAACTGAGTTCGTAAGCGTCGACCCCGCAACGACAGCCATAAAATTGGCTAAGTATGGAAAGGAACAGTGGTTGGTCGGATCCGTCGTGTGAGGATATAGATAGAGATGAAGACATGTCAGCCCGCCAACTCAGGAACTGGATACCATAGAAATGATACTAAGTATATATCCATAAAGTGATAATGAGTGAGAAGAAGAAAAGGCCAGTTCGTATGAGCCAACCCGTTAACCATGGCCATAAAATTGCTTAGGTGTGCAAAGGAATGGCGGTCATTTGGATTCGTCATGTGAAGATACAGATGGAAATGAAGATATGTCAGCCTGCAAACCCTACAATTTCCCATCATACAAAGATGACTAAGTATAAAACCATAAATCCATAATGAATGGGAAAAGGAAAAGGGGAAAAGCGATAAGTATCTGATAGTCGAAAAACCTTTTTTTCCCTTTATTAATGGCAATGTTTTCGAACACCTGTTGGGTTCTCACTAGTAAAAGAATAAACTACAGATCACTGAAGTTCTTTGGCTGCAATATGTATATGACGGAACAACGGACATAGCTGTTGGGTACTGCGAACTCGGAGCCTGGTGGCCAGATAATTGGCTAATTATAAGTCAAGAGAAAGGTTTGATATCTATTTCAATAGTATTCATACTAATATGTATTAATGGAGAATTTTTTAATATTTATCTAAATAGTATTCATACTAATATATATTAATGGATTGTTTATGTTTCAAATGCAAATGATCTCCCAATTTGCAAGATGCTCTTCGGTTCGCAAATTTCATTGAAACCACGAAACTTTTATCTGTAAGATGTACATAGCGCAACAAGAAACATCAATTTGCATTGTGGTTTCAATGAGATAAACTCTTTATCATCTATTCATCTTGTATTTCTTGCAATGACATGAGAAAACGCCGACTCTCCATAAACATCAATATCTAAATTAAATTAAATGTAATCAAAATTTGGTGTGATTTAAGTAATTAAGACAACTTCAGTCGTTCCTTTATTAATGCCAAGATTTTCGAACGCCTTGTGAGTTATCAGTAGTTAAAGCATAAATTGCAGAGCACAAAAGCTTTTTGGTTGCAAAATGTATATGATGGAACAAGGAACATAATTCTTTAATACCGCAAACACAAACATAATTTCTTAAGCTTTGCAGAAGAGGATTTTTTTGTATTTATTCCAATAGTACTGATATTAGTATATATGCATGGATATTATCAAATAGAAGAAGTTGCCTTGTTGTAACTCATTAATTCATTCTATTTACGGGACCCGATGAATGGAAACATGACGGCTCCTCCAATTTATTTCTTTAAATACAGGACCGCTGCCACATAAGTATGGCTTATGAAAAATTATTCTTAAATGTAAAATGTGAGAAACTAACAGAGTAGGCTTTATTTAAATTGAAGTAGTGGGAAGTAGAAAGAAAATCTTGCCGTCCATGTTTAACGACACAGGAAAAGAAGGCACAAAATAAAATTAAAACAAATACCAGAGATTGGAAAATACTATTAAAAAATAAAGAGGAATTATTCTATATCCAAATAAGATGGGTTACAAAATACAACTGAGGCTATTTTCCACAACGATTGCGATTTGGCCTGCCACCGACCAATAAAAAATATGTACATTAATGAAGCTTCTTGATAGTTTTCTTGACGTTCAAACCCTTTATTCGTAAAAAATGAATTCAATATCAATTTCGGGTTTTCTACTTAATCGATGTTGCCAACTACATCTATCCTAGTTTTTTGAACACCTTGTCTCTTCCAGAAATGGCCTTCTTGCAATCGTTGGTTATTCAACATTCCATTCTTTGTTAAGTAGTAATTTTCCTCTGTCGTCGAAAACTTGGGGTTCAAGGTGCTTTCCTTGAAATGTTTCTGACCCTTGCCATCTGAGACAACTTAGAAATGCGATTCAGGCTGATTTCAAAGTGGAGGGAGTCGTTTTATGTCACCATAGCTATGGCAGGGGAAACAAATTCAAGTATGTTGTCACTGATATTCTCCCTGTATTTGATCATCTGTTTCGTTGAAAAGCCTATCTTAAGATTTGTATGTTGCAATTCTTTTCTTTATTACAGTAAATTGGAAGAAACGTCCAACCCAACTGAAAAAATGAAAATTTGTTGAGTTACATAACTTCTTCAAGCAGCACAGATTTGGCAAGTGCATCAAATGTTGCACAACGCATCACCACAGGTTTGACAAGTGTATCAAATGTTGCAGATCACATCAGAAAATTTTGTAGCGATAATATGTCGCTTTATCCACCCATACATTTTATGTTACCCATCTCTGGTTGCATTCACAAATGGAGTAATATTTCACGTCATTTACGAACATGACAGGCCATTCTGCAAGCCACTGTAAATGCGTCGCCCCCGAGGAAAACAAAATCTTGTGGGATCTACAGAATTTGATACACTTGCCAAATTTGTGTTGTTGGAAGAAGCTATATACTTCAACCTGAAAATCCACTACAACTCCCAACAAGAAAAAAAATAAGTTCAACAAATAAATCTCCAGGCATCCTTTTCAACCAACCAAAGCATCAAACACAGGGAGAACACCAACAAGAACATACTTGTTCTTTTTTTTTCCTCATCTCTAACTTTCTCTTCTATAATAGAGTTTTTTTTTTACTCAAAGCTCATATCACATAAAACCAGTCTCTCTTCTTTCATCTGGGCCTCAATCGCATCTCTAAGTTGTCTTACATGTCCATGACTAGGAACATTAGAATGAAGGCACCCTAAAGAACAACTCTTTGATGATAGAGAGAAATATAAATAAGTATTTAAAAGCAACGTTGGATGATGTTCTGTAGATTTTGTGTTAATTTGTTTTAATGACATATGTTCTCGATATTTTCTCTTATTAATGCAAATCATTTCGAATATGTACGTTGAATAGTGACTAATAGCACGTATTAAAATTCTCATATCCGAGCAGATTCTCAAATCTCACATCTAAGTTATGAACAATATTAAAGAGGGACATGACGTGAAGGCCTCTATGGGCGACACATTCGTGGACTATGTTGAATCTTTTAAGAAAACTAAAAGAGTGCAAACAGGGAAAAAAAGAAAAAAATCATTTTTGCAAATTCAAAATGGAGGCAAAAGAAATTACCAGATCCAATAATATTCGCCTATCTATTCATTTTAATGGGAGATGTCCTCGACCTTTCCAGTTATTAAAACCCATTTTTTCATACCTATTTGGTCGGTTCTGACTTTTGAAAGCATAATTAATGTCTATTGGGAAGGGCGGAAGGGAGCAGGGATGGAGGGGAGCGACAAATGGATTTAAATTTTCTGAACCCGGAAAATCGTCAACTCGCTAAACCGAGCCAGAAAAGTAGTTTACAAGAGAAAAACAAAAGGAAGAGAACAACTATATGGCTCACACAGAAAATCCTACTCTCATAACTATGAAACCATAGTAACACATAATCCATGGAAAACGCATCGCCAACTATGGAATATAGTTTGAGGCCGACACAGTTTCAATCACAATTGTAGAAACCGAAATGTGCAAACCACAACAACACGAACACACAAGCAAGAACAACAACAACATGCAAATAAGAAATCAGTGGAGATGCAAAAAACAAGCATGAACCAATAAACCAACAATGCCGCTGAAACATATAAATTTAAAAAACAGAAAAAAAAAGTATTGTAACAAGCCTGTTAAGTAAGCATTCAACGCTACCAACCCTATTAGGTGAACATTTAAGTCTGTCATAAATGATCTCTAAACATGTAACAACAAAAGGCAATGTGGCAGATCTCTGACGTATCCCCAAAAAATTATTGTATTTTTTTGTAACAATAGTCCGAACACCAGAGAATGTATTGGAAGGACAAACTTTGGATATGCCACCATATCAAACATTGCCATAAATTTACCTAGCATAAAATGCTAAACCAAACATTCGGATTAATGCTAGCATTAATCTACCTTCAACGAATGCATAACAAAATATATGATAAAAAAGACCATATACGATCAAATACTTTGGATATGCCAACATATATAACATTGGGAATAGAAAAGCCGATAATAAGACCTCCAATCCCTTGTCCAATCAAATCATGGCAAATACAGTACTTTTTTTAATATACAAATCGATGTTTTCAGTTCCTTGGTTCCAACAATAGATAATATGGAAATATTTGTGGTCAAAGGACAAACTAATATGAAGTCAACGATTTATCGATCACTATAGTCCCTCTATGCCTATGACAAAGACTAATAATGACACATTTTATCTAAAAACTTTATGTGACCACATTTCTCTTATATTTGCTCCAACCCACACCCTCATATCACTAGGAATTTCTTGTTACTCGTGAGCATAATCGACCAATATTATTTTTATTATTAATATGCAAGTCTATTTCTTTCCATGCTTTCGTTGTTTTATTATGGAATGCTCATAAAGGAAGTAAGTTCTACCCTCTTTCAATATCAACTGCAACATTGTTAAATAGCCACACACCCCCTCGTATTTTATTTATTAGTCCCTGTCGTAGGCATAGAGGGACTATAGCGATCGATAAATTGTTGACTTCATATTAGTTTTTCCTTTGACCACAAATATTTCCATATTATATATTGTTGGAACCAGGGAACTGAAAACATCGATTTTATATTAAAAAAAATACCATATTTTTCATGATCTGATTAGACAAGGGATTGCAGGTCTTATTGTCGGTTTTGCTATTCCCAATTTTATATATGTTGGCACATCCAAAGTATTTGATTGCATATGGTCTTTTTGAATCATATATTTTTTTATGCATTCGTCGAAGGTAGATTAATGATAGAATTAATTCAAATGTTTGGTTTAGCATTTTATGCTAGGTAAATTTATGGCAATGTTTGATATGGTGGCATATCCAAAGTTTGGCCTTCCAATACATTCTCTGGTGTTCGAACTATTGTTACAAAAAATACGGGGATACGTCAGAGATCTTCCACATTGTCTTTTATTGTTACATGTTTAGAGAGCATTTATGACAGACTTAAATGTTCACCTAACAGGCTTGGTAGCGTTGAATGCTTACTTAATAGGCTTGTTACAATACATTTTTTTCCGTTTTTTAAATTTATATGTTTCAACGACGTTGTTGGTTTACTGGTTCATGCTTGTTTTTTTCATCTCCACTGATTTCTTATTTGCATGTTGTTGTTGTTATTGCTTGCATGTTCGTGTTGTTGCAGTTTTCATGTTTCGGTTTCTGCAATCATGATTGGAACTTTGTTGGCCTTAAACTATATGTCATAGTTGGCGATGATTTTTCCATGGATTATGTGTTACTATGGTTTCATAGTTATGAGAGTAGGTTTTGCTGTGTGAGTGATATAGTTGTTCTATTCCTTTTGTTTTGCTCTTGTAAACTGCGTTTCTGGCTCAGTTTAGCGGGTTGACGATATTCCGGGTTCAAAAAATTTAAAACCATTTGTCTCTCCCCTCCACCCTCGCTACCTTCTGCCCTTCCCAATAGACATTAATTATGCTTTCAAAATTTAGAACCGACCAGACAAGTACGAAAAAATGGGCTTTAATAACTGGAAAGGTTGAGGACATATCCCATTAAAATTAATAGATAGGCAAATATTATTGGATCTAGTAATTTCTTTTGCCTCCATTTTGAATTTGGAAAAAAAATATATATCTTTTTTTTCCTGTTTGCGCTCTTTTAGTTTTCTTAAAATCTTCAGCATAGTCCACGAACGTGTCACCCACAGAGCCCTTCATGTCATGTCCCTCTTTAATATTGTTCATATCTTAGATGTGATATTTGAGAATCTGCTCGGATATGGGAATTTTAATATGTGCTATTAGTCACTATTCAATGTACATATTCTAAAAGATTGGCATTAATAAGCAAAAATATCGAGAACATCTGTCATTAAAACGAATTAATGCAAAATCTACAGAAGATCATACGACACTGCTTTTAAATAGTTATTTCCATTTCTCTCTATCATCAAAGAGTTTCTCTATAGGGTGCCTTTGTTCTAATGTTCTTGGTCATGGACATGTAAGACAACTTAGAGATGCGATTGAGGCCTAGATGAAAGAAGAGAGATTGGTTTTATGTGACGTGAGCTTTGAGTAAAAAAAAAACTATGTTATAGAAGAGAAAGTCAGAGAGGAGGAAAAAAAAAGAACAAGTGTGTTCTAGTTGTTGTTCTCCTTGTGTTCGATGCTTTGGTTGGTTGAAAAGGATGCCTGGAGATTTGTTTGTTGAACTTATTTGTTTTCTTCCTGGGAGTTGTAATGGATTTTCAGGTTGAAGTATATAGCTTCTTCCAACAACACAGATTTGGAAAGTGTATCGAATTATGCAGATCCCACAAGATTTTTTCTTCCTCGGGGGCGGGGCATTTATAGTGTCTTGCAAAATGGCCCATCACGTTCGTAAATGACGCAAACTATTACTCCATTTGCGAATGCAACCAGAAACGTGTTACATAAACTGTATGGGTGGATAAAGCGACATATTATCACTACAAAACTTTCTGATGTGATCTACAACATTGGATACACTTTCCAGACCTGTGGTGATGCGTTCTGCAGCATTTGATGCAATTGTCAGATCTGTTCTGCCCGAAGAAGTTATGTACCTCAACAGATTTTCATTTTTCAGCTGGGTTGGACATTTCTTCCAATTTATTGTAATAAATAAAATAAGTTCAACATACAAATCTTCAGGTAGGCTTTTCAACGAAACAGATGATCAAATACAAGGAGATTACCAATGACAACATACTTGAATTTGTTTCTCTTGCCATAGCTATCGTGACATAAAACGACTCCCTCCACTTTGAAATCGGCCTGAATCGCATTTCTAAGTTGTCTAAGATGTCAAGGGTCAGGAACATTGCAAGGAAAGCACCTTGAACCCCAAGTTTTCAACGACAGGGGAAAATTACTACTTGAAAAACAATGGAATGTTGAATAACCAACGATTTCAAGCAGGCCATATCTGGAAGAAACAAGGTGTTCAAAAAACTGGGATAGATGTAGTTGGCATCACCGATTAAGTAGAAAACCCGAAATTGATATTGAATTCATTTTTTATTAATAAAGGGTTTGAACGTCAAGAAAACTATCAAGAAGATTCATCAATGTACATATTTTTTATTGGTCAGCAGCAGGCCAAATCGCAATCGTTGTGGAAAATAGCCTCAGTTGTATTTTTTAACCCATCTTATTTGTATATAGAATACTTCCACTTTATTTTTTAATAGTATTTTCCAGTCTCTGGTATTTGTTTTAATTTTATTTTGTGCCTTCTTTACCTGTTTCGTTAAACATGGATGACAATGTTTTCTTTTTGTTGCCCACTACTTCAATTTAAATAAAGCCTGCTCTATTCGTTGCTTACATTTTACATTTAATAATAACTTTTCATAAGCCATACTTATGTGGCGGCGGTCCTGTATTTAAATAAATAAATTGGAGGAGTCGTCATGTTTCCATTCTTCAGGTCCCGTAAATAGAATGAATTAATGAGTTACAACACGGAACCTTTTTCTATTTGATAATATCTGTGCATATATACTAATATCAGTACCATTGGAATAAATACAAAAACTTCCTCTTCTGCAAAGCTTAAGCAATTATGTTTTTGTTTGTAGTATTAAAGAACTATGTTCCCTGTTCCGTCATATACATCTTGCATCCAAAGAGCTTCTGTGATCCAATTTATGCTTTAACTATTGATAACTCACCAGGCATTCGAAAATATTGGCATTAATAAAGGAATGGCTGAAGTTGTCTTAATTACTTAAATCACACCAAATTTTGATTACATTTAATTTAATTTAGATATTGATGTTTATGGAGAGTCTTCGTTTTCTCATGTGATTGCAAGAAATACAAGATGAATAGATGATAAGGATTTTATATCGTTGAAACCAAAATGCAAATTGATGTTTCTTGTTGTGCTATGTACATCTTACAGTCAAAATTTTTGTGGTTTCAATGAAATTTGTGAACCGAAGAGCATCCTGCAAATTGGGAGATCATTTGCATTTGAAACAGAAACAATCCATTAATATATATTAGTATGAATACTATTCAAATAAATATGAAAACTTTCTCCATTAATACATATTAGTATCAATACTATTGAAATAGATATCAAAACTTTCTCTTGACCAACACTTAGCCAGTTATCTGGCCACCAGGCTCCAGGTTCGTGGTACCCAACACCTATGTCCCCTATTCCGTCATATACATGTTGCAGCCAAAGAACTTCAGTGATCTGCAGTTTATGATATTACTAGTGAGAAACCAGTAGGGGTTCGAAAATATTGCCATTAATAAATGGAAAAAAGGTTTTTCGAATGTCAGATACTTATCCCTTTTCCCCTTTTCCTTTTCCCGTTCATTATGGATTTATGGTTTTATACTTAGTTGTCTTTGTATGATGGGAACTTGTAGGGTTCGCGGGGTGGCATATCTTCATTTCCATCTGTATCTTCACATGATGAATCTGACCGACCACTGTTCCTTTACACACCTAGGCAATTTTATGGTCGTGGTTGTCGGGTTGGCGCATACGAAATGGCCTTTTCTTCTTCTCGCTCGCTATCGCTTTATGGATATATACTTAGTCGCCTTTATATGGTATCTGGTTACAGAGTTGGTGGGCTGACATGTCTTCATCTCCATCTATATCCTCACACGACGAATCCAGTCGACCCTTGTTCCTTTCCATACTTAGCCAATTTTATGGCCACCGCTGCGGGGTCGGCGCATACGAACCCAGTTGTTTATCGTTTTGTTATATACATCTTGCACTCGAAACATCCGTGATCTACAATTCCACCGTGGGTTCCTTGTCTACATTAACTTCATTCAAAGTATATGTTGTTTCTTTCCATCCCCAACAACTTCGTGTCCTTCTTGATATACATCAACAATGCTCTTACTGGTGACAACTGAACACAGTGGTATGAAAGATAGTTCTGTGATCTGCAATTTATGCCTTAACTGGTGAGAACTCAGCAGGGGATCAAAAAAAGTTTCATTAATAATCAAACACTAGATGTTCTTCTGCGATATACTTAGTCCTTTTTCCCTTGTCTTGTTCCCCTTTATTATTGCTTTCTAGTTATATCCTTAGTCATGTTTCTATGATCACGGGTTCCAACGTTGGCATGTTGACATATCTTCATCTCCATCTATATCCTCGCATGGAGAATTGGACCGCCCGTTGTTCCTTTTCATACTTAGTTAATTTTATGCCCGCGGTTGCCGAGTTGGCGCAATTGAAGCCTATTGCTTTTTGTTCCGTGATATACATATTCCACTCAAAATTTGCGTGATCTACAATTCCACTATGGAATCCTTTGTCCTTTTTCCCTTTTTTTCTTCCCATGTATTATGGGACTATAAAGTATGGACATAATATTTTATAGAGCATGTACATATTGCGCATTCCATACCTAGACACATTTTGGATTTCAGGTTCTCGGGCGGGTGGGCTCACAATTGGGGCTCCACTGTTTTGTGCCCTGCAAATAACACCCAAAAATCCGCGATATACAAATTGACAAGAGAACTTGTGGACTGGCTGACTGAACATTGCATTTGTATTGTTCTATGTCCTCCAAACAACACTCCCAGTTCCGTGATATACAAATTGACACACAGAGTCCAGGGCTGGAGGGCTGGAGATTGCCATTGTTTACGGATGGCAATCCCTGTTAAGTATCTAATAGTATCTAAAACATTATTCTCAATACTAAATTATCTCTTAGTGGTGACAACTGGACAGAGAGGTACAAAACAGTTGGCATCACACCCTTTGCAATATACAAATTGACTACAGATTATGCATTCAAATGTTTGGAGTGATACAATTGGAACCTAGGGGCCTCGCGTCTTCTACATAGACTTTGTCAGCCTGTTTTGCATCCTCATATTGTCGGGTTCACGAAATGTCCAACTCTTGGATACTGTTTCGGGTTGGCACCAAGCTTCGTTCTACCACGGTTCACAAATGTTTCAAAGTATCTATTGTGAATTTCCATCTTCACCAACTTCCTCTCATTCCTAATATAGATTTCTTGTTATCTTACTAGTGACAACTGAACAAAATGGTACGAAACAGTTGGAATTTGGCCCTTTGCAATATACAAATTGATTACCAGGTTCACATCTTCTACTCAAAATTTTTGTGAACTACAATTCCATTGCGGACTCCTTAGTCCTTTTTCCCTTTTCTTCTTCCCGTGTATTATGGCTCTCTGGTTATATACTTAGTCACATTTATATCATTGTGGGTTCCAGTGTTGGCAGACTGACATATCTTTATCTCCATCTATATAATCACATTACGAAGCCGACCAACCATTGTTGCTTTCCGTACTTAGCCAATTTTACGACCGCGGTTGCTGGGTTGACGGTTTACAAAGAAATTAGCATTCGAACAATAAAATAAACTGTGGATTCGACCCAGTAACATTCTGGTATGAGGACCTATGGAGGCACAAGGCCTCATATTGTTTTTATGAAGTTTTTAATGGCTTTGTCTTAGTTTTCAAAGATTTATTGTTTGGCAAGGATGCTTCGTGGATGTCTGGCCAGGCAACCAAGTTTTTGAATAGGAAGGGAACACTTGAACAAAAGGAAAATCACAGTGTCCTCATGGTCTTTGGCTCTAAGGAAAATCATGCTTTCCTTCCATGCCACATCCCGGACCATCGACAACAAAAACAAAAACGCATTGGATTCATAGTAAGTCTATACTGGCATCTTGTTTTCTTTATCAATCCACTTTAATTCTATACTGTCATCTTGTTTTCTTTATCAATCCACTTATGACCTCTTTAAATAGAAAATTGTAACCAAAGACTCATAACTTCCAATTTCTTATTTTTAGGTCTTCCTCTCTACCGTCGCACACTTCTTCTTTCGACATTCCTAATTCTTGTACTTATTTATTTTTATGGTCCACGAGAGCCCCAATCCCAGTCTATATGACAAATGCATTTAAATTTCCAGAAATATGTAACACACATTCTTAATTTTTGATAAAATCCAAAGAAAACTGATTCGGTAATGCCTTTATTGTATACTAAATTTTGGTTGTCCAGGAACCTTTCTCATTTGTTCCAAAGAAAACTAATTCGGGTCTGCTACATTTCTTGTGTCCTAATGTATGCTAATTTTTTTGTCTTGCACTACGTTGTTACTATTCTACTGTATGGTAACTTTTTGGGTGTCCAGGAACCTATACTTTGATAAATTTCGATTTTTCTTCTGTCCAGAAGTCTTTGCTTTCAAGAAAACTAATTCGGAAATGATAATTTTTTTGTCTTTTTCTCCACGAACCTATGTAACAAACGTTATTATATGTAACAAACATTATTTATTTGTGATAAATTTCTTTAGTCCACAAGTCTGCTTGTCAATTTGTATATCGCGGAACTCTCAGTGCTATTTGTAGGCCACTGAACAACATCGGCCCAATTTTGATCCCGCCAACTCGAGAACCCGCGATCCAAAAAGTGGCTAAGTATGGAGGTCTGCTACATTTTTTGTGTCCTATTGTATGCTTAATTTTTTGTCTTGCACAACATTGTTACTATTCTATTGTATGCTAAATTTTTGTCTATAACAGACGTTATTACTATTCTATTCTATGCTTTTAAATGTTGATGTAATTTCTAGAGATATGTAACAAACATTATTTACTTTTGATAAATTTATATAGTCCGCGAGTCTTCTTTTCAATTTGTATATCGCGATACTCTCGGTGCTATTTGTAGGCCATAGAACAACATAGACCCAATTTTGAACCCACCAGCTCGAGAACCTGTGATCCAAACATTGGCTAAGTATGGAGGTCTGCTACATTTTTTGTGACCTTTTGTATGCTAATTTTTTTATCTTGCACGACGTTGTTACTAATCTATTGTATGCTAACTTTTTGGGTGTCCAGGATCCTATACTTTGATAAATTTTGATTTTTATTCTGTCTAGAACTCTTTCTTTTAAAGCAAACTAGTTCAGGAATGCTAATTTTTTTTGTTTTTCTCCACGAACCTATGTAACATATGTTATTACTATTCTATTGTATGCTTTTAAATGTTGATGTAATTTCCAGAGATATGTACCAGACATTATTTATTTTTTTATAAGTTTCCATAGTCTGCAAGTCCGCTTGTCAATTTGTATATCGCGGAACTCTCTGTGCTATTTGTAGGCCACAGAACAACAGAGGCCCAATTTTGAGCCCGCCAGGCCAAGAACCTGTGATCCAAAAACTTGCTAAGTATGGAATGAGGACTCTATGCATGCTCTATAAAATCTCATCCCCATACTTTATAAAAGTACATATTTCGTATGTATCAAAAATAAATATCTACTTTCTAAAATTTGATAAATTTCAGTTTATTTTATGTCCAGGATCCCTTGTTTTAATGATAACTAATTCGGGAATGCTAATTTCTTTGTGTTTTTTTCCACGAACCTATGTAACAGATATTACTATTATTATTTTTTGTTTCTCTCCACGAGCGTATGTAAAACGTATGTAATGAAAACTAATTTGGATTACTATTCTATTGTATGCTTTTAAATGTTCATGTAATTTCTAGATATATGTAACAGACATTATTATTTTATGATAAATTTCTATACTCCACAACTTCACTTGTCAATTTTCATATCACAGAACTGTGGGTGTTATTTGTAGGGCACGGAACATCAGATGCCCAATTTTGAGCCCGTCAGCCTGAGAACCCGCGATCCAAAAACTGCCTAGGTATGGAATGAGGGCTCTGTGCATGCTCTATAAAATCTCATCCCCATACTTTATAAAAGTACATATTTCGTATGTATAAAACTAAATATCTACTTTATAAAAGTACATATTTGGTATGTATAATTTATGTTGTCCAGGAACCTGTAATTTGAAAATTTTCAATATCTTTTCTACCCAGGAGTCCTTCTTTTAAAGATAACTAATTCGGGGATGCGAATTTCTTTGTGTTTTTTTCCACGAACCTATGTAACAGATGTTACTACTATTTTTTTGTGTTTCTCTCCACGAACGCATGTAAAACATATGTAAAGAAAACTTATATGGGAATGCTAAAATTTTTGTGTCCAAGAACCTTTTAAATGTTGATATTTTTTTATATATTCCAGGAAGAACTAATTAGGGAATACTATGTTCTGCATGCAAACAAAATGTATTTAAACTTGCTAGCCACGTGTCTGTACTCGGTCGCATTTACTCCCATCCTGATCTAGGTGGATCATATCAAAATTTGATAGAGTTAAAGTATTCAAAATGAAAAGTAAATCTTACAAAGTGGAAGAGCTCATCAACATATTTCCGGTGATGTTCGTTTCGGGAAAAACGGCCTCCAGATAACGAAGATATCAACAGTTGGAGTTTCATAAAAAATGGATGGAAATGGTTAAACAATGTAATTTGGGGCTATGGGAATTGAACCCAAGACCTTAGAATAAGGCCACCATGACCCCATGGTTGGGAAAAAGGGGGGTGGTCAAGGGCTTAGCCCTCAACCTTGCCAACACCGAGGGCCCCCTTGGTATCTAAATGTTATTATAAACCATGCCATATGACTCCACAAACTATGCCATATCAAATCACACCATATATCCAAAGTCCATATATTACAAACCATATGCGACTTCATATAAATTATAACCATATAATGTTAAGCCCTAATATTGGCTCATTGACCCTTAACTGGGGCATATTAGATTAGTAATGTTATTTTATTTATGTCGGCTTTCTCATTTGGGGCATATTAGATTTATAATTTTATTTTATTTATGTCGTCTTTAGGCCATTAGTTGTAATTATACCTCCTAGTCTCCTATATATACCAAGGAGACATTTTCATTTTGAATCATCTTGGACTTGAACATTTAAGTGGGGTAAAAGGAGGTTTCCCCCTCGAAGAGGCTTATTATCTTAAATTATCTCTTTTTCAAGGCATTGAGTAATTTTCCTGAGGTTTTTCTATGCTATATTGATGTTTGGTTCCTAACATATGGTATCCGAGCTCAAGGTCTTGGGGTTTCGCTGCTACATATGAGACACCGTGGAATTTTCGCTATAACTTGTTTACTACAATGTTTCAGAAGGAACTGATTGGAGGGTATTTAGTAGACGGATCAAGGTACATTGGGTTAAAAATTCAGCTCCTAAGGACTTATACTTTCGGAGATACAACCTGTACAAGATAGGGTTCTGGAATCATCCTGAAATGAGCCATTGTGAAATTTCTGATATAAAACATTTTCTGTAACGTTTCAGACCTTGAACTCTGGAGGAAATTTACAGAAATTAGTAAGGCATCTGTGGTAAAAAGTTCAGCTTCTGGGTCATCATAAATTTTTATATACACCTTGTGTAAGATAGGGTATCTGACTAGTCCTATTGACTAGTCTCAAGAAGGTGTTCCAAGTAAAACAATCATAACTTCTTGCTAGAGTATCCAAATTGAGTGGGACT
>ML778206.1:71187-84908 GCA_009831015.1 Picea engelmannii
GGAGGAAACTACCGACTGAAGATTCCACTTGGGAAGATGAGTCTTTTATACAGAAGCATCCAGAGTTACTCAAGCATTGCGGACAACACTTGTCTCAAGGGGAGGGGCATGTTAAGCCCTAATATTGGCTCATTAACCCTTAACTGGGGCATATTAGATTAGTAATGTTATTTTATTTATGTTGGCTTGCTCATTTGGGGCATATTAGATTAGTCGTGTTATTTTATTTATGTCGGCTTTAGGCCATTAGTTGTAATCATACCTCCTCGTCTCCTATATATACCAAGGAGACATTTTCATTTTGAATCATCTTGGACTTGAACATTTAAGTGGGGTAAAAGGAGGTTTCCCCCTCGAAGAGGCTTATTATCTGAAATTATCTCTTTTTCAAGGTGTTGAGTACTTTTCCTGAGGTTTTTCTATGCTATATTGATGTTTGGTTCCTAACATATAATATAACCAAAATCCAACCATATGCTATAACACGCCAAATTTCAACCATATAATATAAACTATATGCCATAACATATATCCAAAATCGCGCCATACCATATCACATATGCGGTGGGAAGAGAAGCCCATGGGTTTGACCCCAGGACTTCCGCCCCCTAACCACCACATCTACCAACGCGCCACTGCCATGAGACGTGGCAAGAGGTGGCGAAATAACCTTAATTTTTGTTTTATTTTGGTGGGATTTGGGTGGGCGTGTGGCCTATGGCCCACACCCCTTTTAGTTTTGTTTCCATTATTTAAATGAGCCATGGGCACGGATCTCGAGGGAGAGTTTTGATGCAGGCAGAGACTGGCATGCAAACCGAGATGGTTTTGCACAATGACCAAGGTGGTTTTGCATGTGGACTGAGGTGGTTTTTGCACGTAGCCTGAGGTGGATTTGCATGAAAATCGAGGTGGTTTTTCATGCAGATCGAGGTGGTGTTGGACTTACACGCATCCCGAGGCCGTACGAACTATACAGATCAGAGGCAATTTTTGGGAATTGTGCCAAGAAGGGCATTCTGAGTCTAGTTCTGAAATACATCGATTTTATACTCAAAAGTCTCAGTTTTTCGCAAGGATTCCAGATCCAGCTTCAATTTTTGCATTCAAGCATCCAGACAGAAAAATGCTCACAAAATCTTTCTGATACACATAAAGGTATTCATGTTCATACTTAAAAGTCTCATAATTTCACCTTGAAGCTGATGTTGAAGTCTATTACTGTATATGACAGATAGAATTCAGAATTCACTTTGTAATCATTTGAATACTTAATCTATCGGCCTTCCCATTTGGAAAGTGGCCCGGAGACGTAGCCAGGGGGTCTAGTGAACTCCGTTACCAATTCTTGTTCATGGATGGTTTGCTTACATGTTGATATGCTCATGTGCTTGATGGATGTTTTTTAATTTTGCATTACAAAGGTGGTTAACAGTTAAAAATTCACATGCAAACAATGGTTAAAAGATCTTGAATTTTAGATCAAGTTAATTTTTAGATCACATCCCAAACTGGCAAGGACTACGTTGCAATGCAACACTTGTTTTATTTTATATGTGGAGTGTAGGGCATAGATATAAGGCTCGTACTCCACCTTTCCCACACCCTCATGAAATTTCCTATACATGTGCCTTTATTTGTGTGGGGCATGTAATATGGAGGTAACACCTCACTTTGTCTTCACCTCAACCTCCACATACAAAAATTCTACTGCTTTCGTTTTCATAGTTTATGCATCACATAAATTCTACACTCCCTTTTTTCATAGTTTATAAATCACATGCCCCTTTTTCCATATTTTATGGATCACATGCCTTTTTCTTTAGTAATTTGTTAAATTATGTTTCATATCTTTGTGTGTAGAATGGAGCAACAAGCTCCCCTCCTCTTTTCCTTACCTTCACATAGTTATAAGTTTGCATGCATATAATTTTATAAGACATCGATAATATGGTTTCAAATAAATGTAGAAATGATTTTGAGTGAAGAATTTTGCTCATGAAATATATAATTTGAATATTAAACTTAAAACATAAAAGATATAAAAAAAATCATTTATTAGTCTTTGTCGAAGGCCAGGACTCTAGTGTTTGCTTCAGCGTTGACTTGATATTAGTTATAAAGTTGAATATAATTTTTTGTCAAATTTCTAATGTTCTACATTGTAAATTTTATATTTTATTTTTTATATAATAAAAAAAATAAATCTTCATGATCTCATTGGACAATACAATAGAAGTTGTATTGCAAACTTCTGTCTTCCTAGTGCGTTTGTTCCTAAAAATTCATTTCTTTTAGATGTTTATTTTTCATTCATCTTACAACCAAGACAATGCAATGTCTTCATTATATCCTAAGTTTCAACCATCTTTGTCAGTGCACATTAACACATGTATTAACACTGCGATGCTGCTAGGTAGCATGGTTCCTGTTTGGCTCACTTAGCTGCTAGACATAGTGACTGCTTGTGGCGTGATGTTACAACTATCCCCAACGGTGGTAGAGTGGATGACAGGCTCACTCAAGGTAGGAGGGCGAGGAAGCGAACTCTCACCCTAAACTAAAGCTATAGAATAATTGCAACAATGGAGTCTACTGCACATGATATGGATTTGCAACAACCATTGGTTATGGGTCATAAACCCAGGAAGACGAACCTGATACATCGATAATCAGTGTTAAGAATATTGAAATAATAAGTTCATTTTCTGAAACAAGATATTTGAACAAGAGTTTTCTATCCTCCTTAGTTGTTGTACCTGGAACTGTTGTTGGAAGGTATGGAACTCCTACGTGTGTCAAAGTCTATGTAATATAAACAGTCGTTCTCTACCATCGTAACACTCCCCAATCGTCCTTCTTCTGCGAATCATATACACAAACAAGCACATATAAGAGTAGACTTACCCATCCACGCATCTACGACTCCCTAGGTCATGCTGCACGTATAGTTGCATGTGGCCATAAGGTAGGAATCTTCTCAAAGAATAAGGCACATAGAAGATTCACAAATGCAAAGTTTCCTCCAAGGAGGACCACACACTGACCTTCCACTTGATGGAACTCTAAAATGTAAGCCCCTATGAGTCTGAAATTTTGGTCTGTGGTTGGATGGATAGCCTCGAAAGAAATGGAGTATACAAAAGTTGCTTGCTTCTTATCTGTCGTTGAACAGAGGTTTGGTATCTCCTTTCTTGTGCTTGGTTAGAGTTCGGGCTAGGCATACCCAAAGAGACTAGGAACATCAATACCCACCCAAGTACGATCCAACTTCACCCAACGACAACTGAAACAAAGAAATGAAAGTGCCCACAAGGTTGGTTGATTGTGGTCTCAGACCCATATCCTTACAGTGTTACAATATTGAATGCCGATAGAACCACTTCCCTTTGTGCCAAACCCCCATTTAGGTTATTCATCTGAAACATGGTGCAATACATGAAGAAACAGACTATCTCTCCTAGAAGTTATAGCGACAATAATAGGAAAGAAACGACCATTATACAAGAGAAAAGGGGGTTCCATGGAAAGAGGGCATCGACCATATTTTTCTTGGCACGAGAGATTTCTATGACTTCTTCAAATTTGAATATGACATTTATGCAGGCATACATGGGCAAGAAATAGAGAGACTGGCTAATGGGTTGTTCTGGCTTCCCTTCCCCTTCCAATTCATAGTCATCTCCCCATAGATTCATATGCATCTTGATGGCCATAATATAACTTTAGACGTTCTACGAACAAAAACAAAACAACCCTAGAACATAAGCACTACTTATTTCCCTACGATGTTGCGAATATTCAAACATTGATAGCTACAAGAACTACTATTGCTAAGATTTCCTAGGCATTGCAAGCATGTCCTCCTTTATCAAATCCTGGGAACTCCCCTTCAGTGGGTGCTTGTTCCTGTACAAAAAACTAGTGTTCGAGCCTATTAACACTTGTTGTACAAAATACTAGGGTTTGAGCATGTTCATGTAAACGAATTGGTTGTGTCGAGACTTGTTGGGCATTGCAAAGTCAATCTACATATACAACTTCAAATCATGTTTTCCTCACCAATTGGCAGGCATGTGATATTTGTGTCGCCATTTGTGATAAACATTGATAGCATAACACTGACATTTGTTGGTTGTGCCATTTGTAATATTTCACTCATAAACTCATCATTCTACACAGTTACCAAGTCTGATATGTCATAGGTTAGGTGGTGAGTCCATGTAGTCACCTTAACTTGTGTATTGGTGTTGGCACTTCATGGAATAATCATTAGGTTCATGGACATGGCATAATATGTAGGTTCATGGAAAGTGACACAAATGGAAGGTACTCCAAAAATAATAATGGAACCAAGCAGCCAAGTGGCAGTTGAGAGTAGTATTTTAGTTGGATCATGGCCAAAGAGTGAAGCACATAACCAATTTGTTTACCCAAAGAAATGCAATTTTTGGTTACTACATATAATCTTATGAAATAGAAATTTACTAGTTACAGGTTCAGTTTCCTGATCTCCCCCTCTCTTTTATCGGGAAGCCTTCGGGGATTCTTCTGCGGACTCCCTCAACAACTTTGCTCGCATTTTCAATTTCCCTTCGGGAGTTGTTAAACTCAAAGGTAAACTTGGTTGTTCGATTGTTTTGCTCTCACAATGGGTGTTCTTTGATTCCACTTCTCCCTCTAATTATACTGATTTATCGTCTTTTTGCAATGATTTCTTCTCTTTTTGGGAGGCCAGATTTAGGGTTTCTTGGATCTAAAAACCCTAATTTCCCCCACTGGTTGTGGGACTTTTTTTCTGTAAATTTTTTAATTTTCATTTTCCCACAACATCGGATCTATACTGGTGTCATTCATACTTTAATAAAAAAGAAAAATACTGGAACCATAGTTAGTCTTCCTGGGATTACCATGTTTATGATGGGTGAACCCTGGCTTCTAGTGTAATCACAGTTTGGGTTAATCTGGCACATTTTGATTGGTCTGCAAGTAATTGTATCTGAAAGTCAACTATGTAGAAACACTCATTTTAAATTATTGCCCATTTTAGAATATTCTGATCCAGGTCTTGGGCTTAGGAGAAAGATCCATCTTGTTTTGGGCGATATAGGCTATCTCACAGTCACTGGTATTTTTCTTGTATAGATGAAAAGATGGGGCTCACTTTCACCAAGCTTTTCCAATGGTTTTTTTCAAAGAAGGAGATGCACATTCTTATGGTGGGTCTCGATGTAGTCGGTAAGACCACCATTTTGTACAAGCTCAAGCTAGGAGATATCGTCACTACTATCCCAACCATTGGTAATTTTGTATGAAATTAATTCATTTAGATCGAGCTACTTTTTGGTTCGCTCTAATTATTTTGTCTGTGAAAGCCTCTAAATTGATTCTATCCAAACATTTTTCATATTTTTATAATATCAAAAGTTAGTTGAAATGTGATGTAAATTCACTGAATAGAAACATAGGCATTATAATGATAATGCATTTATTGTTAAGAGTATTATATTACAGGCTCAGTATATGCTTACATGACATGGATTGATGCATCCACAGTTATTAGATTGCCTTTTTCTAGAACACCTTTTTTTTGTTTAACTATAGATCACATAGTTTTGACAAGGCTCCCTCAAAATTTTTACCGAAACTCTTATCTCGACTATTGAGATTAAAAAGCTATTTTGAGTGAGTGATATTGAAATGTTTATTGCATTAGTGAATACATGTTGAAGTTCACCTTCTTAGTCACTAGTAATTTTAGGTCGGTTCATTGAAATGTAAAGTATCTTTAGCCAAGTAAGGTTTACTGGTATTCATACTTTTCAATATGATCAATCTTGTTTCCATGGATGATAATTTTTTTATTTTAACCAAAATGGATATTTGTATTGAAAGGGATTTGTAGCCAAACTGGACAGCAAGATAATACATAATAAGGAAATGAAGGCCGATGCTTGTTGTTCAAAATGTCCAAAAAAACCCAAATATAACTTTAGACGTTCTATGAACAAAAACAAAACAGAGTGACAACATTCAGTTGATCGTCTTTGGAACAAAGTCAATTTCTCAGCTAGAGGAATCAAGCTAATTGACCTTTGTTTTTGAATCCTCCGCCCATGATGAGTAATAGAATACTAATCATCATTCAGGTCTAATCATGTCCTCTAAGTTATTGACAAGCAAATTCTACTCAACTAATATCAGCCCCAGCCCGAAAGGGATCACGCTGCAACACTTGTTTATTAAAGATACATTTTGAATCAAACTTTTCTTATGTGAATATTTTTGTCCCTAAAAATCTTATTGGTAGTGAAAATCGAGGCACATAGCCTCCTCTTATTTCTATGAGTCTAATACTCCATCAATTACATAAATTATGAAGATGGTTTGTTATTGACATGTTTTAATCAATATCCCTATCTATGTTTGTTTTGTTGCTACGAGGAATATTTTGTTCCTCCTTGTATGTTCTTTGATGAGGGATATTTTGTTCCTCCTTGTATGTTCTTTGATGAGGGATATGTTGTTCCTCCTTTTATGTTCTTTGATGAGGTAGGTCTTGCCACCTTTGACTAATTGATTTTTTTTTCTTTCATATAGAAGGTTGTAGCCCTATCCTATAAGTAAAGAGTACTTCCACACATTATTTCACATGTATCAAGAGGCACTACATTACATCTTACTTCATTAGCATAATCAATATTAATGGAAAACCTAATTTTTATATATTTTGGTGATTTTAATGGGACATTTATCTTGTAACCATGCCAATGAGCATGGTAGTTTATCTATAAATTGTTGTGGATATTCCACTAGATAGTTCATCACAATAGATCTAATAAAATACTGAAATATTTACTGTGAAGATTAATTTCCTTTAGATCCATAATTATTTAATTACTGGTTTTCTACTTAAAATGTATGAAATAGCTGAAACACAAAAAATAGAGAAAATAAATAAATGCTCACACACCATCCACAAATAAACACAAGATATAACTCGAGAAACCCAATATGAGAGAAAACTCAGCTAGAAGGTGAGGTCGCTCTGCTCTCTTTTCTTCAAATGCAAGTACAAAGAAAGATGCACTCTATGTAAAGTTTCCTTTGACAAAAAACACCACTCGTAGGTGTTCTGCTCAACTATGGAACACATACAATGAAAAAGAATGGAATCCCTTCTCCTCCCTGTGTCTTGATATTTAACATAGCCCCATAGTTATCTTGGGGTAGGGTTTTGAATTCCTCAACCCTCAATTGTGATAAGGTTTTGGACCTTATAGAATCTTCTTGAAATTCCATACACTTTGATCCCCATATGCATGAGTAATGGGGGTTGACATGGCATCCACTCGTACCATGGTGGTCAACACAGTAGGTCAACATGCGGGGGGCATAACTTTGGCATGCTAGCTCGAATTGAGTCATGGTTTGCATCATTGGAAATGTCTTAGAGTGTAGAGCACCATCAAGGGTTGAGATTGATTTATGAACACTCGAACCTCAAAAAATGTCGTTTAATGCCTCAAAATGGATTTATAAGGTTATGGACCCCAAGTTGATTCTTCCAATTTTTTCCACTTTGAAATCATCAAGATTGATGACAAATAATAATGATCCAATCTAAATCATACCTCACCATTTAGAGAGGCTTTTATTCCCCAAAAGCTTTAATGAAAGAGGTGAGGAAAAATAAAACCCTTAACATATAAAGAAAATTAAAAATAATAAAATAAATAAATAAAATCAAAATTTAAATAAATGTCCAAATTTAAATATAAATAACAAAATGCACACTTCTAATTTGAAAAAACAAATCGTAACAAAAAATTAAAAAATAAAAATAAAAATGAGAAGAAATTAAACCTATCGAAATGTGGAAAAATAACAAAGTTAAAATCTCATGTAATAAAGATTATATAGCTTTAGATTTCTAGAAAACGTATTTCCCCAAGTAAAAATCATTTTCAAAGTAGTTAAATCTCATGTAATAAAGATGACCCAAGTAAAAATCACTTTCAAAGTAGTTAAAATCTAAGATCATAAAGATGATATAGTTTTAGATTTCTCGAAATTTTATGATAGTTAAATGTGGAAAAATAACAAAGTTAAAATCTCATGTAATAAAGATTATATAGCTTTAGATTTCTAGAAAATGTATTTTCCCAAGTAAAAATCATTTTCAAAGTAGTTTAAATATAAGGTAATAAAGATGATATAGTTTTAGATTTCTCGATAGTTAAAAGTAATTTTCAAAGTAAAAGTAATTTCTCCATGTAATTTTTGGGATAAATGGAAATTTAAAATCATGTCTAGTTTTGAAAAAAACATGGGTAGATTTGGAAAATCATGGGAAATTAAAAATAAATATAAATAAAGGAATAAAAAAATAAATTAATAAAAAATAAAAATAAAAATAAATTAAATAAACTATACAAAATCATATTTGCATAAATGAATTCTCGAAGTGATTAAAATTATTAGAAACATTAGGACAAGTCAAGGTTCGTCAAAGTTCTACACCTAGGTCATGGTTCCACACCTGGTTCCACACCTGGTTCCACACCTAGGTCAAGGTCACGATAATCTGGATAAGACAAATGGAAAGTGGCCATTGGATAAAGGGATGGCACGTCAATGTCATGAAGGTTGATCAATAGGATCAAAGGGAGCTCGAAGCTAGCTTGGCACGCAGGATATGTCAATTTGATCAAGGAGAAATCACGAAGGGTAAACTCGATGGATGAAGTCTGATTGACTTCAAAATCCAATGGTTGGGAAGAACAAGAAACCATGCAAGTGAATAAATTTGATATCCCGAAGACCCAACAAAGATAATTTTTGGGCCCTTCGTTTTGAAGACTGCCCAGTTTTGCGAAAATGTTAAAGTTTTTCGAAATAGTTTAGTACATCAGTGAGAGATCTAAGTGGCGGAAAGCTAACTACCAGTGTGCTAGCAAGAAAAATAGTCATGCACCAGCTGGAAGAGAAACAAAAATATCCAGAACCTTCATGTACATGTGAAAAGGAAGCAGAATCAAGAAGAGACATTAGTGGAAAAAAGAAGCCAAAGAAATACCTGAGGGAAAGGCATAAATAGGGGAACATGTAATGGGAAAAGGTTGTTGGAAGGATGATGTTAAGCTGCCGATAGGGTTATTGTTATATTGGTGTTGGTATGCTATTGTGTTTTGTTGAGTCTCTCTTTTGTTCTGTCATTAAGCTTTCACCATTACTGTTTGTTGCGATAAGCTATTGTAATGGATTTTGGGGAATGAATTGTGCTTGCGCAGAAGCTTGAGAATCCAAATCAGGTACATAATACCAATTTTTCTATATAAGTCATGTTATGCGAGAATTACTCTATGTATGTTGGGTTGTGATATGATAATACATGAAGGATTATTCAAGCACCAAGAATTTTGTATTATGTGTATGAGTGCTTGATCTCTTTAATGTGCAATTTGTCTTGTTCTGTGTAATCGATAGTTATGATACCGTTTAATAAGATTATGTGATGTATGTGTTTATCTTTATGTTGCGAAACATGGACTATCTGATGCATTTATTGGTTTAAGACTTCTAATGATATGATCTCTCCACATTTAAATATGGTTATGTGTTGTATTGCACTGGATATGATGGTGTGTCCTCATTAACTCACTTTATCATACATAAGTCTCAGTTACACTTTAGGTGAGACCTCCTTCCGTTTGCTGGTAACATCCGAGAACCCTGGTCTCCAATTTTTGCACCAACAAATGGTTCCATTGTCAGGACCTGGATTTTAAGTGAGCTTTCAGAGGATGCAACATCACATCTTCAAGTTTGACATTGAGACTTGGTGGGAAAGAAGGTGTGAAGAGTACATATTTCAAGAATATTAGCTATGATATATAAGTTTGAGGTTTCTGAAGGATGTTGTCGTGTATTCTGAACCATCCAGTGATCAATACAAAACCTTCTAGATCCGATTTTTGGAAGAAGTACTTCAGTGGATCAATCGGTTGCAAGAAGCGCTAGAATTTAAATATCATGTCAAGAGAAGATTTAATTGGACCATTGAGTAGCTAACATCTATGCATAATTTGAATCATCTGATTTATTGAGCTTTGGATTTCTAGGTACATACTACCTTGGAAGGATACATTATTGAATTTACTGCAGAAAACCACTAGTCTTTCTCAAAGGCAGAAGCGGTATTCTATGAGGTATCCCGAGGAAGATTGTTGTGAGAAATTGTTAGACAATCGGCTTAGGTTGATGTATAGTTGGTATATATTGTTGGTTGTCATTGATGGCAACCATTGGAGAGTGATATTGTATATTGATGTCAACCCTTGGAGAAAGTCTGATAGTGAATTCTGGTAGCACAAAGGTTTCGGTAATGGACCCAAGGTTGTTTCATGTATAATGGTATGAGTTTTAATATATTTGAAGGTAATACTATTCTATATGTATATTACATGTCATTCCATTTCCGGTTGTATGTGGAATGTCACATAACTCCACACGGTTAGAGAGTTATGTCAATGAGAAGTTGGAGAACCCAGGTTTAGGTAATGGACCCAAGTTTGTTTGATGGATAATTGTATGAGTTTTGATATATTTTCAGGTAATAATATTCTATATGGATAGTACATGTCATTCCATTTCTGGTGGTATGCGGAACATCACATAAATCCTCACGGTTTGAGAGTTATGGCCTTACGAAGTTGGAGGACCCTCATATGTCATCTAGACGCCCCAAAAGTCAAAGTAGTCAAAGTGGTTTAAGAGATTTTAGAAGGTAAATAATAAAGTGAAGTGATGAGTGTACTATAATTCAAATTTAATACAAAATAAATTATTTAAATAATAAATTTAATGGATAAATTAGAAGTGGGTTAACCCTAAAATAAGGAAAGTGGGCAAAGTGTCCTAGAAGATGTTTTTAAGGAAGCTACTTGGAGAGTATAAATAAGAGGCAAGACTCTCTCAGTTGATATCACACTTGAGCATATTAAATATATATAGGTTTTTGAGGTAACCAAAGGATATCTAAGCCAAATTTCTGAGGGAAGGTGAAGAAAAGAAGGCCGGAATTCAAGGAAGAATAAATTCTTTTGATGATGCTTTCTAAGGTATGTTATTTACAGGTCATGTCACCATTTTCACAATAATTTTTTTTCTAGAATGATTCAAAATGATAAATTGATATTCCATTGAGGAAACATATCCAAGTATCTTTGTTAAACAATTCATCTTGTGGTTCATTGTATTTTGGGATTTACACTCCATGGAAAATAGGGTTTGTGGCTAGTCTTGAAACTAGTCTAAAACAGGTGTTTCGGGTAAAAACATCACAACTTCTTCATAACAGATCTAAATTAAGTAAGACAAAAAATTTTGGTTAGAGTAAAGTATGTAGTATGTTGTGTAACATTTTCAGATTGATTCAACAAATATTACGTGCAGGGAACGCTCTACAAAGTATCTCTCTAGAATAAGCCAGAATTCAACAAGGTATGCCATTTTTGTTATAAATCCTTTCGTGAGAGGTTCCAAGTAGTGAAACATGGAGGAATTAAATAAAAAAAAATGAAGAACATTGTGTATCAGTTTCATATTTTAATTCATTACAGGTACAAAGTTATGATTGTTTCAAGTTAGGGTTGTTGACTAATCCAAAACTAGTCATGTGAGACTAAAGAAAAGTTTGATGAAAATGCTAGTCTCTTGTTGTTAAAGTTAAGGAAGGTTTGCAGGTATGTGATCATATACACTAGGTATATTATAGAGTTACAAATCATATTTGGATGATGAAATTGGTGAGGGCATTTGTTTGAGTTACATGTCGGGTACATGGTTGAGACAAGTAGTTTATGAGTTGGCACATACATGAGGTGTATAGTTGATGATGTTGGTACATATTCATGATTCATAGTTGATGAGTAGTTGATACATGATTGAAACATACTTGGTACATGGTTGGAGGCACTTTTTAGTAGTATTGTTGACACATGGCTTATGGATGATGTAGCATACTTGTATTATTAGAATCACATATTGATCTTGATGATGATTATGAGTTGTCGTGTTATGATTGGTTGATGCACATCTTTGAGATATGTCTTGGTGATTGATATTGGTGAGTATATCTGATTAGTTTGTATTACCGTAGAGGTAATCCCAAGGCCCATCAATTTGTATGTCACAATAAATAGTTTGAAGGGTGGTCTAATGGATGCAGTCTCAAGATTATATCGCTTTAACTCAGAAAACTGGGTTGGGGAGGCACAAATAAGTGAGATCTTCATCTAACTTAAGCCAGTAAGTTTGTGTAGCAGTGAGTAGGTAGAAGAAACATGAGAAAAGAATGAAAGTATGCTATGGACATTCGTTCTTCCAACAGCCTGTGGAGGAAAAGTCTCAGATACAAGATCCTCTTGGATCTGAAAACTTCGAGAAGTTGAAAACATTGCAACAACATATATAGTCAAACCTACACTATGCTATGGTCACAACACCCGATTGGATCATGCATGCCTGAGCTTTCAGAGTCAGAAGAAAAGAAATGGAAGGAGAAGTTGGTTGCCATTAAACAAGAAGTCTCAAATAAAAGTCATAACCAGATAACCAGAGGCCTCATTAAAACATTACAATCGGGAGCGTTTCTCTACCATAGACACTAACAAAATAGAAAAACATTCCTACAAATACTTATAACTGGCTCCCCCTTGCTGAAGGTATGATCATGTCATGAGTTTAAGAATTTTCATTAGTGAGTTCTTCTGTCAGGCTGTGTATGCAGATGTTGGTCAGATTTCCCATGTAGTCTTCTGTCAGACACGATCTCTGTCAGACTGAACTAATATTCTTGTTCCACGATTTATCCCTCTCTAGCCTTCTATTTATGGAAGGAGAAAATGTCTCACCCACCATCCTTGATTTCATTAAATACTTCATCAGGATCAGAGAGTCCCAAGTCAACTCTGCATTTGAATAACGTGGAGGTCTTCTCTTGGTTGTATGTTGCTTCATTGAACTGCTAAAAGGGGACCCAGACGGCAGGCATGGACGAGGATCTGGCGGGGACGATGGAGCCATCGACGTGGAGGTGAGATGAGAGGGGCTCATGTGGACAAACGTGGCAGATGGAAAGTGATCGGGAAAGTACGGGTGGCGGAAAATGTCGGTGTTGCACTAGGATAGGAAAACGATGAAGTGGAACGAGGTGATGATGTGGGGGGAGAGGAAAGGCCATGGCAGTAGATGGGATGGGGACCATCTTCCTAGAATGAGGTGAGTGGTAGAACACGTAGCAGGAGATGTTTGGCGGGAGTGATAAGGGGGAATGGTCTGAAGGTGAGTCGAGGACAGGTGTACCATAATGAGACAAGGAGGGAGAGTGGGTGATGTGATGGGCATAGGTGAGAGACAAAGTGGGAGATAGATGTCAGCGAGAGGTGGGAGTGGTAAGTGGTATATTCAGAGGGGTTAGGCAGCGGTAAGAGGTTTTAGGCTGGGGGGGGTCCAATTTAAGGAGAGGGTGACACATTAGTGGGGGCGCCTCATTTTAAAACAACCAAATCAGACCCCCCCCCCTCGTTAAAGGAAGAACGTTGTTAGGACCACATATTGTACCCTTTTTGCCCATACTTTTTGCTATTATTTTACCCTTCATCACCTGCATTTTGACTTATACTATCATTTCATCTGATCATTCCAAGGTATACAAC
>ML778206.1:90573-130147 GCA_009831015.1 Picea engelmannii
GTGAGACTAAAGAAAAGTTTGATGAAAATGCTAGTCTCTTGTTGTTAAATTTAAGGAAGGTTTGCAGGAATGTGATCATATACACTAGGTCTATTACAGAGCTACAAATCATATTTGGATGATGAAATTGATGAGGGATTTTGGTTGAGGTACATGTTGAGTACATGGTTGAGACAGGTAGTTGATGAGTTGGCACATACATGAGGTGTATAAATGATGATGTTGGTACATATTGATGAGTCATAGTTGATGAGTAGTTGACACATGATTGGTGCATACTTGGTACATGGTTGGATGCACTTGTTTATGGTACAGGTTGATTGCAGGTTTTTTGGTACAGGTTGGTGCATGGTTGATGCACTTGTTTATGGTACAGGTTGATTACAGGTTGAGGTACAGGTTGATGCATGGTTGATGCATGGTTCAGATTTATTGGTACAAGTTTAAAGTGGTATATCTCACAGTGATAGTGTGACAATGGTTCCATCATTCTACTTCTACTTTAGGGTGGCAGGACGGGGCAAGGACAGGTGGTTGTAGCCACCTTCCAGTTGTAGCTGGAGAACATAGGGGGTTGTAGCCTCCTTCTGGTTGTAGCCAGAGAATTGGGGATTTGGAGCTTCCCTCAGGTTGTAGCCTGAGAAGCTAGGGGGTTGGAGCCTCCTTCCAGATGCATATGGAAAAAAAAGGAAGTTGGTGCTTCCAATGAATGTAATTCTTCAAGACATATAAGAAAAAACATTATGTGGTTTTCTCCCGATTTGGGGTTCCATGTAAAACATTGGTGTATTGTGTATGTGTGTGATTGTTTATTTCTTACTTCTCATTATTGGATAATAATTCTACATTGATATAACATTTGAAGAAAAAGGATTATAATTACACTATTACTGATTCACCCCCCCCTCTCATTAATCCAACAGGGAGTGATAGGGTTTGGATCGCTTCCACCATGATGGGATCAATTCTAACCCCCTCAGCTGATACTATGTACCCCAGTAATTTCCCTTCCTTCATGGCAAACAATGATTTCTTGGGATTTAAAGAGAGACCGAACCTCCTGCATTTCAATAAGACCTTCCTCAAATGACAACAATGCTTGTTATCACATATGGAAAAGACTGTTATGTCAGCCAGATAGATGACTACAAACTTATCGTTCTCCCCAATGAAGCCGATATCTGTTACAGGAAAACTGCACAGAACAATCAGATGGATTCTCCCCAGAAGCCTTCTTACACCCACTACTCACAGACTCTCATTCCCCACATGCATGTTCTGCCCGAGAGTATACACCTTCACAAGCACATTCCATCGGTGCTTCACCTCCCTTATGGGCCTTGGCAACAGGTCAGATCAGGAATTCTCAGAGCTCCGTAGCTGGTGTTGGACTCTCTCTGGGAGAAAACCACTCCTCAACAAACTACCTCACCTAGAGAGAGTTTCACACAGGCCTGACAACTTGCCTCTTCTACCACGGTCTTGACAACCCGATTCTTCAATCCGTTTTTAACTCTATTACTGCAAGTTCAAGATAACAATAGCAACAACATATTTTGGCTAACTCACGGGTGATAGAAGCAACAAGAAAATTGGGTGTGGAACTAGGAAATGACAAAAGGCCACTAAGACATAGCACGGTTCAAGTAACACCCATTTGTAGGATGCGTGACAAGCAATTCACATAGAGGTCAAACACAGACTCAATAGTTTGGGTAGAGGTGTATTGGTTCCTCAAGAAAACATCACAGGCTTCTTTTTTCAGAGCTGCGTGAGGCTTACAGAACTCATACACAGAGATCCCATAGTTCAGACAATGGATGACATAATGGATAACCAACCCCCATCTAAGCTCAATTATTCAGTTAAATTGCATGTGCCTGGGCTGACACATGTCTCCCATGAGGCTGCATGCACTCCATCATCATGTGTTCCCTCTTGCACACGTTCCCCCTTCCAGGAACTTAGGATAAAGACATACCTTTCACATAACTTTTGGAATAATAATAAACTATTATTCCTAAGGACTTAAACCCCTAAGCTTAGCCTCTAGGCTCAACACTTAGCCTCTATTTCCAACCTTTCAACCCCTTTTCCCTTACCCACCTTGTGGAAGCTTAGTCCCCCATCACTCTTTCTTCATGGTCAGTCTGCACACAGCGATGTTTAATATTTATTAATGTCATGCATATTACATATACAAAAATAGGCTCATAGCCTTTGACACTTAGGCTCTCTAGCTTAATAAACACATAAGCCCACCAGCTTATCAATACTTAGATTACCATCCTACAAAACATGATTTATAATTCATAAACATGATTACAATAGGGCTCATCCTTGGGGATATTACAGTGAGAGTGAGTTGGATATTAGACCAGCTGGAGGTGGATTCATCCAAGCTCAAGCCTCAGCCTCCAGGTACTACATGAGCATTTTAAATCTCTGTTGAAGGAAAATAAAGGTTGTTTTTATCATCTCTTCTCCTAGGCGCTACGAATTTATGGTCCACCTAGCCAACTCTCCCTCTTACCTCTATTGTCACAATTCTCAACCAATTGCATATCTCTCAGCCTCTTTTACTAAAGATTGAGCAAACCTTGTTGTCAAGCAACCGTGCCTATCTCTTATTTGTCTTTTTCTGCTTATTCTATGAATTCTTCTACGAATCCCTTATTTGGCACTACAAACCCTATATACCAAATCAACATTGTTATCCACTTACCTCACAACCTGTACCAGATGGTTACCATTAATATTTCCATTCTAATTTCAAGTCTAAAGTCTATCTATTTTGGAAATTGAAAAGAACTGTGTTGATAAAGTTAAGACGATGTTGCAAAATGATGGTGAAGTGTTAAACTAAATCTTTTGTAGCCACTTTCTCCTTGCATATCCATTTTTCCTGTATGGTCTTCTTCCATTTCCTAACTATCAGCTTCCCTTTCATAAGCCTAGGGGTCAAATAGGTTGAAGAACATTAAAACCCTAGCTTTGAAAAATATTATCCATCCAAACCCTAAGACCTTTGTCTTTCTATTTTTCCTCTTGCATCACTCAGATTGGTGTCTTAGTTTTCTTCCTATAACATCAATGGATACTCCAGAATAGAAGAAGGATCACAAGGGTTGGGGCATAGTGCGGACTGAACCCTATGACATGCAATTATTTTTTGTTGAACCTCTGATCAGAGAGGTCTTCCAAAGAGTGGGATGTTTCAATTTTTATCAGAAGATGCAGAGGGGGCACCATGAGGTAGCTACAGAATTTGCCTTGAATTTTGATGGAACCAAAACTAAGGTGGGAACTCTTGAACTTGAGGTATCTGAAGCAACCATAGCAACAACTACTGAGATACCAAACACTGGTGAAAGATGGTTTAAGTCCATGAATCTAAATGCAACCTTCTCTAAAGAATTCCTTAAACCTGAATGTCAGGGATATAACCTATCAAAGGGAGTCCCTAGGAGCCACATGGTTGAAGGATTTGATAAGATGATAAGGGTGATCCAGAGACATTTCACTTGTGAGGGAAGGTTCAATATGATTTATCAGTACCACATTAGACTTTTGTTTTACTTCACAGACAAAGACCTCATGAACCTCCATTTCTATTTGTTTAGAAGTATTGAGAAAATGGCTAACAGGATCCAAGCCAAGTTTAAGGTTGTGGATGTTGGATTACTGAGAAGGGGGGTGAATCAGTAATAGAGAAATTTAATCTTTTTTGACCACAAAATGCAAGTGTTATATCAATGTAGAATTATCATCCAATAGTTGTAGAGTAAATAAATAGTGAACAAATGAGTAATCATACACATACACGGTACACCAATGTTTTTACGTGGAAACCCAAAGTGGGAGAAAACCACAAAATATTTTTTAAGAATTACATTCATTGGAAGCACCAACTTCCTTTGTTTTTCAGCTACAACTGGAAGGAGGCTCCAACCCCCTAGTTTCTTAGGCTACAACCTGAGGGAATCTCCAAGTCCCCAATTCTCTAGCTACAACCAGAAGGAGGCTACAACCCCCTATGTTCTTTGGCTACAACCGAAAGGTGGCTACAACCACCTGTCCTTACAACGTTCAACCTCCCTGACATAGAAGTAGAATGATGGACCCACTGTCACACTATCACTGTGCGATATACCACTGTAAAACTGTACCAACCTGTACCAAACAACCTGTAACAACTTGTACCAAACAACCTGTAATCAACATGTACCATAAACAAGTGCATCAACTATGCACTAACCTGTACCTCAATCTGTACCATCAACGAGTGCATCAACCATGAAAAAAATATGTACCAATCATGCATCAAATACACATAAACCATGACTCATCAAGATGTACCAACATCATCAACTATACACCTCATGTATGCTCCAACTCATCAACTACTTATCTCAACCATGTACTCAACATGTACCTCAACCAAAATCCCTCATCAATTTCATCATTCAAATATGATTTGTAAATTTGTAATAGACCCGGTGTATATGATCACATACCTGCAAACCTTCCTTAACTTTAACAACAAGAGACTAGCATTTTCATCAAACTTTACTTTAGTCTCAGATGACTAATTTTGGATTAGTCAACAACGCTAACTTGAAATAATCATAACTATGTACATGTAATGAATAAATATATGAAAATAGTACACAATGTTCTTCAGTGTATTTTGTGCAATTCCTCCAGGTTTCACTACTTGGAACCTCTCAGAAAATGAGTTATAGCAAAAATGGCACACCTTGTTGAATTCTGGCTTATTCTAGAGAGAGAAATTGTAGAGCATGCCCCGCATGGAATATTTGTTGTATGGATATGAAAATGGTACAAAAAATACTAAAGACTGTAATCTAACCAATACATTTTTCCTTACTGAATTTGGATATGTTATGATGAATTTATGACGTTTTTACCCTAAACACTTGTTTTAGACTAGTTTCAGAACTATCCACTAACACTATTTTCCACGGAGTGTAACTCCAAAAATACAACGACCCACAAGATGAAATGTTTATCAAAGCTACTTGGATATGTTTCTTCATTGGCCTCCAGATTTCACAGCTTGAATCATTCTAGAAAAAAAATTATTTCAAAAGTGGTGAGATGACCTGTAAATAACATACCTTAGAAAGCATCATCAAAATAATTTATCCTCCCTTGAATTTCGGCCTTCTTTACTTCACCTTCCCTCTGAAATTCGCCTTAGATATCCTTTGGTTACCTCATTCACTTGTAGATATTCGATATGCTCAAGTTTGATTGAATGAGAGACCCTTGCCTCCTATTTATACTTTTATGTAGCTTCCTCAAGGGGTTACCTTCTAACCATCTTAAACCATTTTACTTATTTTAGGGCTAACCCACTTCTAACCACTTGTCCACTTAGTAAGTTCTTCATTAAATTTATTATTTAAATCATTTCTTTTGTATCCACTTTGACTTATAGTACACTAATCATTTCAATTTATTATTTGCAACCACTTTGACTACTTTGACCTTTTGGGGCTTCTAGATTACTCATGTGGGTTCTCCAACTTCACATGGACATAAATCTCTAACCGTGAGGAGTTATGTGACGTTCCACATACCACTGGAAATGGCATGACATTTACTATCCATCTAGAATAGTATTACCTTTAAATGTATTAAAAATTATACCATTATACATCAAATAAATGTGTATCCATCACCCAAAGCTTTGTTCTAACAGAATTCACTATCGGACTTTCTTCAAGGGTTGACATCAATGAAAAGTAACCCAAATAATAAAAAAAACTCCCCCCTTGGAATTTATGGAAACACTTTAATGCAATACTGAAGTCATATCACTCATGCTCCCCATGTGACCATCGCTCCCCCTGGAACCATGCCTATGTGCTCTTTCTCCAAGCATTTACCTTTGCATATGATAAATCTCTCCCCCTTTGTCATCAATGGAAAAGGTATATTTCCATCTGGGACTACTCCCCCTGACTGAACTCTTCCTGAAACTGATCTCCCAACCTGAACTGTCCTCTTTGTGGTGCTTCCTCGTGTAAATCTAAGACATATAAGATAAGCATTCAAAAAAAATCATTTTGGAGTAGAAATTACTCCAAGTCTTTGGAGAAGAGACTCAAAGGCTTCCCATGGAAGCGGTTTTGTAAAGATATCTTTCACTTGTTCTTTTGTGCCCACATATTCAACTCTGGTGTTCTTCTCTGCAACTTGTTCCCATAGAAAGTGATACTTGATTGGAATGTGATTCATCTTGGAGTGCATCACCGGGTTCTTTGAGATATTGATGGCACTTGTATTATCACAATAGTTTGGAATGGGCTCATCATACTCAACCTGTATATCTTTCAGAGTTTGTTTCATCCATAGAACTTGTGTACAACATCTTGTTGTTGCAATATACTTTGCTTCATCTATAGATAAAGATATTGATGATTGTTTCTTGCTTAGCCAAGATACTAAACACTCACCCAAGTAGAATGTTGCTCCACTCGTGCTTCATTGGTCATCAATGCAACCTTCCTAATCTGCATCTGTGTAGGCAATAAGTGATAGATCATTTCCTTTTGGATACCATAATCCAAACTCTTATGTTCGTTTGATATCTGAAAATCCTCTTCACTCCTAATACATGTGATTCCTTTGGTGCTTCTTGAAATCGTGCCACCTGTCCAACTGCCTGCATTACATCTAGTCTAGATGTTGTCACATATATTAAGCTACCAATCATTGACATGCATTTCCTCTGGTCTGTAGACTTTGAATCATCATCTTTGCTCAACTTGCAACTGGTTTGCATAGGAGTGGTAACTGGTTTGCAATCTTCCATTTCAAACCTCTTTAGCATTTCTATGATATAATTAGTTTGAGAAATAAAAATTCCTTGGTTGATTTGACATATCTGAAGACCCAGAAAGAAGAATAGTTCTTCAAGTAATGAAATTTCAAATTCATTCTGCATATTGTTTGCAAATTTTTCAAATTCATCATTACTTCCAAAATAATATCATCAACATAAACTTCAATTAATAAAATATTATCTTGAGTTACCTTGATGTAGAGGTTGTTGTTTTCTCTTCCTTTTATGAACCCTACCTGCTATAGATATTTATACAGTCTAGAGTACCATGCTCTAGGAGCCTGTTTTAGACCATACAAGGCCTTCTTCAATTTGCACATATAATTTGTGTTCTATGACAACTGAAATCCTTTTGGTTGTTCAATGTAGACTTCTTCTTCAAGTTCCCCATTCATAAAGGATTATTTCACATCCATCTGATACACTTTAATATTCTTGTAGCATTCATAAGATAAGAGAAATCATATTACTTCCATTCTAGAAACTGGGAAAATGTCTCTTCAAAGTCGATTCCTTCAACCTGTGCATGTCCTTTACATACCAATCTAGCTTTGTTCCTTTTAACCTATCCATCTTCATTCAATTTCTTATTCCTTAGTCTTGGAACCAATTCCCAAGTGTCATTCTTCTCTATTTGATCTATTTCTTCATTCATGGCTTTATTCCAGAATTCATCCTTGCTGGCCTCTTCAAAACTGTTTGGTTCAATCATAGATAATAGTGCTAGGTGCATTTGTTCTAGTAAATGGATTCTTCTTCTAGTCTCAATTCCTGCATCCTTGTTTCTGATAATCTGATCTGAAGGATTATTCTTCTGTACTCATTTTCTAGGTTTCTTTAGAGGCACTTGTTGAACCTGCTCTTCTACTTTTGTCTAATCTTCTTCATCTTCCCCTTCTACTTCTTCTTCATCCTTTGCTTCTTCTTCGTAAATATTTTCCACTGATTCATTTTCTTCTTCCTTTGATTCTCGTCCACTTGTTTTTATCAATTGTTACATTGATGCTTTCCACAACTTTGTTCAATCTCAAATTGTAACACTTGTATTCTTTCCTTGTACTTGAGTAACCAACAAGTACTCCTTTGTCCACACGAGAGTCAAACTTTCCCATTCTACCAGCTTCTCTTTTGATGTAGTATTTTCTTCCAGATACTCTGAAGTGCTTCACATTTGTTGGTATTCCTTTCCATAGCTCGTAGGGAGTTTTGTCATTCTTGTTTCTAATCATTACTCTTTTTTGAATTTGAATTGTTGTATGCACTGCATGTGTCCAAAAAATATCTGTCAATTTGGAATCCATTAGCATTGTTCGAGCCATTTCCTGTGTAATTATCATCCATTATGATAATGTTCCTTTGTCTCTGAACCACTCTATGAACCAATATATGAATCCATTCTCTCGTCCATTGTCATACATCTGTCCAAACTTGCTAAGTGTTCTTAGGAATCCATATTTGTCCATACTTTCCAAGACTCTACTGCACAACTTTCCATAATGTTAACCCATTTATCACTATACTATCATGAAGTATTCACTACTACAACTGATTAATTTATCAAATTGTACTTCTTCTAAATAACTACTCTGGATCTATCTACTCAAACTCTGCAAGTTGCTCGAAGGATGGTTCTTTGGTCTGTCATAGTTATCGCATAGACTCCCCCTGTCTAATATTCATATTACCTGGGAGTCTCTAAGATGGATGGCTCAGAACAATTCCTGCTCTAATGTGTATTCATCATCATCTTCATTGGTATATTCATCATCTCTCCGAGATCTGACTTCTTTCTTTATGTTTGTGGATTCATCTTTCACTACAATGCCTGAAAATAAAATTTCTTGAAACTGCTCCTTATTTACATGTCCTTTTTTTCTTTCATTTATTTTCCAAGCCTTTCTGTATCTGACATCTTTCTTTTTCTCTATAGAATTTTCTTCATCTCGTTTTATTGACAATCTTCTGATCTCTGGGACTTGGTCTTTGTTCACCTGTTCTTCGTGTTTTCTTATCAATACTTTCTTATATATGATATGAATTTTCTCTTTCATGGAAGTATCGATCATGCTTCTACAATCACTAGCTATGTGTCCATAGTTATGGCATTTGTAACATTCAATGTTATGTGGGGCCACATAGGCATTTATAGCTTGAACATTTCTTTTATAATCCCTGCAATCTGCAACCTTATGTCCAAAACTAGTACAATAAGAACAATGACCATAAAATAAATTTGCATACCTAGGAGTGAATGATATTCTTTGTGGTGTATTTCTTCTGAATTTCCACCGTGATTGATCATGATCATGATTGAAACTTCTTTGTGGCTTGAACATGGATGATCTTCTTGAATATGTATCTTGAATATTTTTCTTAGATTCTGGTTGACCATGATTCCTTCCTGTCAGTACTTCTGCATAACTCTTTCTATTTTCTTCATTCTTCTTTTCTAGTAACCTAGAGTGCTTCTCTTCATTCTCTAAAACTGATGTGGATGTTTTTGTCTCTTCGACGTTCTTGTTGAGCTTGACGATTTTAATTCTCAATGTGACAACTTCTTCTTCAAGCTTCTCATCCTCTTCTTCTTTCTTCATTATCTGAGACTTCATGACTTCTTTTGTTCTTTTCACTTCTTCAAGCTAGATTTTTAATGTGATTATTTCTTCTTCAAATCCTTTCTCTTCTTGACCAAACTCTCATGAAGCTAGTTTAGATCATTAGTTCTTTCCTTAAGATGATTTGTCAATATATTCTCTCGCATTTCTGCTTCTTCCTTATGTGCTGCTATGTTGGCTTCCAAATGATGCTTTTGATATTCAAGATTTTCTTCGATCTTTCTGGCTTCTTCTAGATGAGTTCTCAAGTTCTCTATGAACCGTTGGGCTTCTTCAAAAATGTGAACACTTTCCTTTTGTTTCATCAATTCTTTCTTGAGTGACTTGTTTTCTTCTCTTTCTTTTCTTAGTTCATCTAAAGCACTAATCAATTATGCTTCATAATTGTCTTCTTTTTTAATTAGTTTTTTCTATCTCATTTCCTTCATGACATTCTATTTCAAGATGTCTGTGTTTTTCACAATTAAAGAAAAACAACATACCTCTGTTGATTATGTATTCTTCATCTTCTGAATTTGTTTGACATGGTGAACATATTTCTTCTTGATCGGTACTTGCATATTCTTTGGCATTTTATGAATCTGCGATGGGTGAAGAATATATGTCATGTAACTTATCCCGAAGTTCTTTGGCTGATGAAAATGCACCAAACTTTTCTCTTACCCGATTAGGTAATCCTTCCCAGATGAAATCCATTGTTATTTTGTTATTCTTCTTTAATTCCTTCTTGGCTACAATAGTTTCCCTTTTTGAACTATCATATCCTGTAACGACTGATAGCCAAATATAATTCCCTTGTGACTATAAAAATACTTTCATGCTTCTTCTCCATATCTCATAGTTTAATCCATTCTAACCATTAAACAATGGTACTCCATTCTCAGAATAATCCATGATCTCCTTCCATTGGTTAAACTGATTTCTGAAGGAACCTTCTCTGATACCAATTGTTGGATAACTGAGAGAGGGGGTGAATCAGTAATAGATAAATTTAATCATTTTTAACCACAAAATGTAAGTGTTATATCAATGTAGAATTATCATCCAAAAGTTACAGAGTAAATAAAAAATGAACAAATGAGAAATCATACACATACACAATACACCAATGTTTTTACATGGAAACCCAAAGCAGGGGAAAACCACAAAATGTTTTTTCTTATATTTCTTTAAGAATTACATTCCTTGGAAGCACCAACTTCCTTTGTTTTCCAGCTGCAACTGGAAGGAGGCTCCAACCCCCTAGTTTCTCAGGAAATAGTACAAATAGTACAACATTTTACAAATAGGAAGTACTGAAAATAGTACAAAATTTTCTGCAATGTCTTTTATGCAATTCCTCCAGGTTTCACTTCTTGGAACCTCTCAGAAAAGGAGTTATAGAAAAAATGATTGTTGAATTTTGGATTATTCTAGACATCGAAATTGTAGAGTGTGCCCTGCATGGAATATTTGTTTTATGGATCTGAAAATGGTACACAGAATACAACAAATTGTACTCTAAAAAATAAAGTTGGTCTTACTGAATTTGGATCTGTTATGAATAATTTATGAGGTTTTTACCCAAAACACTTGTTTTAGACTAGTTTTAGGACTAGCCACAAACCCTATTTTCCATGGAGTGTAACTCCAAAAATACAACGACCCACAAGATGACATGTTTATCACAACTATTTGGATATGTTTCCTCAACGACCTCCATATTTCACGGCTTGAATCATTCTATAAAAAAATTATTGTTAAAATGGTGAGATGACATGTAAATAACATACCTTAGAAAGCATCATCAAAAGAATTTATCCTCCCTCACATTTTGGCCTTCTTTACTTCGCCTTCCCTCTTAAATTCGCCTTAGATATCCTTTGGTTACCTCAGTCACTTGTAGATATTCAATATGCTCAAGTTTGATTGGATGAGATACCCTTGCCTCTTATTTATACTTTTATGTAGCTTCCTCAAGGGGTTACCTTCTAACCATCTTAAACCACTTTCCTTATTTTTGGGCTAACTCACTTCTAACCACTTGTCCACTTAGTAATTTATCCACTAACTTTATAATCTAAATAATTTATTTTGTATCCACTTTGACTTATATTACACTCATCACTTCACTTTATTATTTAAATAATTTCTTCTTTGTTATCACTTTGATTACTTTGACCTTTTGGGGCTTCTAGATGACTCATGAGTGTTCTGCAACTTCACATGGACATAAGTCTCTAACCGTGAGGAGTTATGTGACGTTCCACATACCACCGAAAATGGCATGACATGTACTATCCATCTAGAATAGTCTTTCCTTTAAATATATTAAAACTCATACCATTATACATCAAACAAACTTGGGTCCATTACCCAAACCTTTGTGCTACCGGAATTTCTTCAACGGTTGACATCAATGACAACCAAACCAAATAATCAACAATGGACACAAGTGTTTTCCACACATGATTGATTAAAATGATTTTGATGGAGGAGTTGAAGAAAAAAAACATTGACTGGGATCAATTCATTGCCTCTGCACATTTGCAATTGAATTTTTCTCCTACTCCACAATCTAAAGTGCAGAGTCCTCTTCAGGCTGATAAAACTGTTCACACAGAGACAAGTAGGAAGAGGAAGAGAAAAGACATTTCTAAAACTGATGAGGCTCCTAAGGAACAAGAAGAAGAAGAGGGGTCTCATTACTCTCCACAAAGGGAATTATCACCCCAACCAACTCCAGAACTAACATAAATTCCATCAGCCAAAGCCATAGGAACAAAGGGAAGGAAGTTACTTTTCCCATCACCATCTGTTACAGTTGAAACTAAAGTTAGGAGGCCCTTCACCAAGCCATCAACCAAGAAGTAAAGTGTTGAAAAAGATTACATAACAGAAGCTCCCATCAAGAGAAAGGGTAAAGGTAAAGTTGAAGTTGTTGAAAAACACATTGAGGTGATAGACATAACCACCCCTCCAGAGAACACTACTTTTAAAATGTTGATTAGATAGCTTAGAGAAGCCATAAAGGAGATTGCTGACTTGAAGGGAGCAGGTTTGGCTGAGAGAAATTTTTTGAAGGATCTTATGGATATGTATTTGGACACTATTGATAAAGTGGCCAGGTTTACAACAAAGGGATTTATGTCCCTCCATAGGCAACTTAAGAATTTATACATACATAACAGGGATTTACAAGATCAGATTAGAAGATTTCAACTGGAGCTGAAACCTTTTAAGGGAGAACTATCCCAAAGGAATTTGAATATGCTAGCCCAAGCTTCCACAAGGAGGAGTTCCAGGCTCAGAAAGAAATGGATGAAATAGATTAAGAAATCTCAGTTTTGGAAATGATTGCTCCTTGCTTTTTGAATATTTTTGAGGAATTATGTTGCTCATAGCTGAGATTTTCACTCATACATCATATTATGAGGCTTCTACGGGCATACCTAACTCTATATAAAGGTTTTGGGTGTTTTGGGGCTTAAACTGGACAAATTGGGCAGCTATGGGACATTTCGCAGCGCCTGGCACTACTAACTGGTCTACATAGTAAAACGTTGCAAACTTTGTTCCGAACTCCATTGCGAACTAGTTGATATAGTCAACACTATAGGATTCACTGCAAACTCCTATTTTGATGGGTTGGCTAGGGGAGAATGGTACAACTGTTTGGAGGTCAGTTTAAAGTTGGAGGATACCTAGCAACAAAAGGAATGTGCTCAAAGGACACCTCATTATGCAATATTAAGGTGTTAGGATAGTTTCCAACATTAGCCTTTTTTGTAGGAGTTTGTTATGTCTAGTTTTTACAGGTGTTAATACCTCAGTTTAAGACAAAAGAATCCTATGTTATAGGAGGAACTCGCATTGTATGCTATCATTCCCTATATAGGCTATAAAAGAAGCATTAGAAGACATTTTAGAGGTTCGAAAGGTTGATGTAAAATACTCTTTTGGTGATTTTAATATAACAGAGCCTACTCTGGTTTGATGTATCATACTTGATGATTTTTTTTTTAATGGAAGTCAGTCTTCTTTCTTGCCCTCTTATCTTTCTCTCTCACTCTGATTTTTACTGTCATTGAAGGATTCAAATGATATTTTGTAGCTGTATTACAATGGATGTTTGATTTTGATGTTGTTATAACTTTATAAGAGTTTTTTAGCTTGGATTTAAGAAGCTCTTGTATCTTAAGCTTTACTCTCCTTTGTCTACTGGTAAATCCTGATGCTAGTGGTATACTCACTTCATTTTCTTACTACATCTTCCTTCTATCCACACTAATCCTCAAAACCCTGACCTAAGTTAAACAAGACCTCTTTTGATGATGCATTTCATCTAGAATTTCTTTTGTTTTGACATTGTTGAACCGATTTTTATCCATTTGACACAAAATTTTAAGACTTATCTCATAAACCTATTTATGGGTACTGAGCTTTCTATTTAGCATTCAAAGTGTAACTTTTAGTGCTAACACAATCCACCCAAAAGATAGCTAACAACTAGTAGATTAAATATGGGAGCTTGCAAGTGATTTTTAGAGGTAGAATGGTGAGCAATAGGTTAAAGAAAGATGATTTTGCAGCATCCCTAATGGTTGTAGAATTAATTTACAATGGAAACAATAATCAAAAGGCCAATAAAGACACCCCTATGGCACAATAAGGCTTATAGCATGTAGAATCAAATTCAACTTAGACAATTGCAATATCTCAATATTTCATGTATACCAATGAAACAATATTATATATCCTATGAAAATATATTAGTGCCTTATCAATTGGGTTAATGGAGTCTCTTGTGTAAGATCTATGGTTTGTTACTTCTCTAGGGGTGTAATCCCTTTTACTCCCTTGAGCAAACAAAACCTAATAAGGTAAATCTACAAGGGTGTAAGCCCTTTTACTCCTTGTAGAAAACTTTTAAAAATAGCTTATTCAATGACAACAATGATAGATCTTGGTGGAGGGTGTATGCCCTTATACTCCTCCAAGGTTTTAGACCAAAACAACCTTGAAACAAGAAAAAATAACACAATATGCAGAAAAATACTTACCAATTCCAAGAGATAGTAAGATAAAATATTCTTTACCAAGAATATTCCATCACAATATAAAAGAGACAACCAACAAGAGATAATTCCTTAGTTTCTTCCTCCAATAGACATGTAAAGAATCCACATAGCACAAGAGAGAGATAAAGCTATTTTCCCAAGTAGGGCGGAAATTTCAACCAAGAGTATGTAATCCTCAAGTGAGTTGTCTTCTTAAAATGAAATGACAAGACCTTTATTTATACAAGGTCTTGTTAAATCCATTTTTCCACTTTTGAAAATTCAATCACACATTAGGGAGTCTGACCTCCTCTATTTTTCCTTTTACATCTTAAAATTTAAAAATTACATGAAATAAACCCTTAGTAAGGGTGATGTCATACCCTAAAGGGTGACCCTAGGCCTCCAAGAGAGACACTTTGTCTTATGATGAAGATCATTGGGCCTCCAGAGGCCATATGTCACCTCACCATGTGATACAGTGACAAGAACTCCAACTATCTCCATCAAACCAAGCCACATCACCATGAAACCATGAAACCCCCATCAAAATCCCTAAGTCCATGTGACGTCTAGGGCCTAGAAGATAATTCCTTAGACCTCCAAAAGCCAACGTTGGGGTGCAAGGGGATGGAATATGATCATATCATGGTCTCCAAGTACCTCCAAAGGCAACTTTAATCCTCCCATGTGTCCAATGAGAGGGGGTGCATCATCCAACCTATGGGCTTCATGCCCCTATGAAGTTCCAAGTAACCTTATGCCTCCACGAAAAACAAATTCACTAGGAAATTCCCTACAAAGACAAACAAACTCTCCCTCCAAGGGTCTACACATCACAATTACCATTCTAAGTAACCCATGTCTAATAAAAGAACCACCCAAACATGTGCATCAAATCCGCCCTTTTCAAAATGAACAAATGGTCAAAGACCTTATACAACTTGCCAAGTTTAAGTATGGGAGGCTTGTCATGGTGACCTTTTGGGAAGATAATTCCCCAAGTCAAGGAGTGTTTCCCAAGAGGACCCTCTCTAATTCATGTAAAGAGTATGAGGTGGATGGGGGTGTGACTTATGGGCATAGGGTTTCTTAATATGCAAGGGCTCATATTGTCTCATTTATGGGTGCCTCTATAGAGGGTGCACTTACTCTTTAGTTACCAACTATTTAGGTTTTATATTTCCCAGACCCATTTTAATCCATCTTTCCAATCCATGTTTTCATTTATTTGTAATTTTCTAGTCCCCTTTATAAGGTTTCAAGATTAAGCATTTGTAATTTGGGATCGGGGCGGGCACTGAGTAGGTAGAGCTCAAGTTGGACCAGATTTTGGTGGTCCTCTTTTGTTGTGTTCACTTTATTTTTAACACTAGTTTCTTATTCTTTTATAGCAATTGCAATCTACCTATGGTCCTTTAGCCCCTTCTTCCCATAAAATGAGGTACAATCCCTTCTTGGGTCAATATTCCCAAAAAACCCAAAAGATGAGGAAACGAAAGGGAAGAAGTATGGAAAGTGACAAGTATGTGCAGGAGTGGTATGATGGCCCTTCAAGGAGACCACCTAGTAGCAATCCTTTTCCCGAGGGTGACCACTTACTAGGAAGAAATGTCAACCATCAAGGTGAAATGAAGAAAAAGGCATAATTTCCAAGCAAACATTTTCAAAATAAAGAAAGGACCCTTTGCAACATGTTCAAATGATTCATTTTTTAGAATGACACTTACCACAACACTGGACTTGTTACCTCATGGAACAAGACTTATTGTCCCATTTGAGCAAGGTTGGTGTGATGGAATTTGTTTCCATCAATAAAATGTTGATGTGTGGTAAGATAGGGGCCTCTTCCTTCTCATTTTCCTCTTGGTACACCATGTATGTAACCTAAGGGCCTTGAGACATCATCTCCTTAGTTACCCCTAGGAATGAGGGGTAAAATATGACTCCTACTTGGTGACATGTACTCATTGTAGAGTGCATGAGAACCTCAACATATCTTGGTAAGACCCATGCCTACATACGCTGAAACAAAAAGAAAAATTGGGTATCGAGGGTAGCACACTCACCCTTTGTTCATATAATAAAAATTTCAAAATTTCAACTAATCTTAAAAAGAAAATTTAGAATTTTCTCAAAAAATTCTAAAATAACATGTAATATAATTCAAGCAACTGTAGTAAAGAAACTATGCATAAATGCAAGTAAAACAATATGTAAATGAAGCATGGATAAACAAATCTAACTAAATGCAACTAAACTTCAATGAGTAAGAAAATGAAAAATGAAAGAAGAAAATGACCTACCTACTTGCCTGGGGCCTAACACCCATAGAAGTTAGGTCCTAAAGATGTCAGGTTAAATCATACAACTAGTGCAACCAATGGCTCAACATCTCACCCAAGTGCTTCCCCTTGTTATTTATTATAAAACATATCAAGGATAGGTTAAGGACATAATAATCATGAATGTGAATAAGCATACAATCAATAGTAGAAAGCAACTCATGGAGGAGGGTGGGAGGGAGACAATCCTCCTGTAAACAAGAGAAACAAGCCTAATCAATCCATATTTGAGTAGGACTACTGCATATATATGACTATTCTTCCTCATCTTCACTTAGAATACCACGAATCCTTGAAGGTTGAGAATACATGAGAGATCCCATGAAAACCCTATCAATTCCGTGAGAAGGAGAGAAGAGATAAGGGACAATGTCAAGCCTGAAGAAAATGTATTTTCCCATATCCAGGACATGTTGCCTCTCCATTTGAAAATCCATGCAAAGTTCCCCAAGACAAAAAAAATTGTTGCTTTGTAGTGTGAGTCTTTGACTACTCTGGACTGGCCACATCCTCATGTCCATCAAAATTCAAGAACAAATATGGTTGAGAATCTTCTTCAAAATATAGTTCAAAGTCATCAAAAGGATAATCCCCATGGTGGGGTTGGGATTAAACATAAGTGCACTGCAAAAATACACCTGATGGATGAAAAATATTTGTGATCATATTATCATTAGGTTGAAAAATATATTTATTGTCCATGTATGAAAAGCCACCTTCCCAAGAAAAGACTTTTGCATTCTTTGTCTAGAATTTTCCCTCGATGTCGTAAATGGAATCCTCATCAAAGAAAAAAATATCAACATCCCATCCACACCTCCCAGTATGTCTAAAATCATCAATTCTCTCAATCACATTATTACACGAAAGGTCTACTACGTCCAAGGGTACCTCTAGCACTTCCTCACTTCTAAAGTCATAGAAAAAAGTATCATCAAAGTTTTCGAAAGGATTATAACTTTCCATTTTATCCTCTTGGTGTGCATGAGGAAATGAGGCTTGAACATCTTCATCAAATGGAAGAGAATATATCAGCACTTCATTTTCATGCGGAGCCTCTTCGTGGGCTAAGTTTTGAACAAGATGTGTTTCATCAGAGAGTTTACTACAATCACAAGGTAACTCATGTTCTTCTTACTCATGAATCACCTTCTCGGGATCTCTCTCTTTAACCAAGCCTTTGTTGTCTTCAATAGAATCATGAGGTAATTATTGCTTCTCTTCAAGGGGTTGATAACCCTCTTTACAATCTTTTCTCTTGGTACTAATCACTCCAGGAAGAAAAGGAATCCAAACATCTTTATATTCATCAAGCGGGAGCATGGATGCTAATGTTTCAACATGATCCATTTCATTTGGAACTTATTCCTCTCAACAACCTTCCTTGTGGACCTTCTCTCGTAGAAATGTTTTATCATATTTATCTTCAATGATTTTTGAGACTTCTTTGGGCATCAAGAATGATCGATCCTGGGTTGGGAGGTTTTCATGGTGACCATATTTCTTTGTCACGGTGTCACATAGTGACTTCACTCCATAATGGGAAATAACAACCTCCCATGTTGCAATTTGGGTAGGATTCTTCTCATAATTACAAAGGATAGTGTTGTACTTTTCTTTTCTTTGCATGCATAACTCGACCATGAAGTCTTTATGGTAGTGCTCCAGTAACTAATCATAGAAATGATGGTCTTCTTCTACGTTTTCCTTGGGTCATTCAAAACTTTATTCATTACTATCATCCTCTTGTTCCCTAATTGTGTTCTCATCAAACTTTAGAAGAAGTGTTTCCTTCAAACCTTCAATAAGGTCTAAGGGAATACATTGTACCAGAAAGGCTTCTTCGAGGTCTTGAACAACATATTCAAATTTATGAGTTCTAAGTCCCCAAGGTTTGAGGAATTCTCAGGTAAGGACCATTGAAGAAGATAAACTTTTAGGGCTGCACACATTTTTTATCCATCCTCTTTGTTTCTCCTCAAGTGACGAGAGGAATATAAATACTACCACATCTTTGTGTTCTATTCTCAGGGCTAAAAACAATTCAGTAAACTCGAAAATATGTGCGATGGACAAAAAAGGATCACCGTCAAACTTAGGGATACAGTCTAACCATCCTATTGGGCCTTTTTTTGGATACCAATGAATGGAATCAACATCCAAGGCTTTGTATGACTCATGAAAGCACCACAGAGACATTCTTGCATCACTTAGAACAATACCTCCATGGAATTTCCAGATCAACTTCAAGAAAAACTCACGGAAAGTCAAAAAGGGAACTTCCCTCAAATGGAGTCACTAGGAAAGATATGGGTAAAGGATTTGGGAATAACTTTCCAAGTGTCGATAGGTCTCAGAAAAGGATTCAAAATCCTCTCCAGAAATGGTGCCAAAATGTTATCGCACAGATTGTAGCTTGGGAAAATCCCAACCCAAACCACAAATGTGAGACAACTACGGGAGTACCTACCCATTGTCACCTTAGATAGACACTCCCCTCACTTTAGTGATGATGAAATCACCACAAGAGGGGAATATCGGTGGCCCTAGGGGGATTGAGCTGGAAAGCGATATGATGAAACATTATTTCCCCTATAGGTTGAGTTTGGATATGGAGAAAGGCTTGATGACAAGTCTTGTAAGAAGGTAAATGGTTTCCTAGTGTTACATACCTGCAAAACAATGTTAGCCCTACTTGGGACAAGAAAATAGATGATAAACCAAGCCTTTAATCAAGGGTAATCAAGAAAGAATCCTCGTTGTCCCAAATTTTCAGCAGTATAGAAATATATATATCAACAATGAAATAATTTAATAGCTGCAAATCTAACTACCAAAATCAAGTACAAGATGATGGAAACAAAGCTAGAAATGACTACTTAAACTTCCGATGGTTTAAGAAATACTTTGGTCATGTTTAGAGGGTTGTTATATGATGTTATCAACAAGTTTTTATGACAGACAAATATCTGTAGAAAACAATTGCTACAACAAAACCTCTATCCAATAAAATCAACAAACAATCCACCCAAAAGGTAGCTAACAACTAGTAGATTAAATATGGCAGCTTGCAAGTGATTTTTAGTGATAGAATGGTGAGCAATAGATTAAAGAAAGATGATTTTGCAGCAGCCCTAATGGTTGTAGCATTATTTTACAACAAAAAAAATAACTACAAGGCCAATAAAGACGCCCCTAGGTCACAAGAACGTTTATAACATGTAGAATCAAATCCAACTTAGACAATTGCAATATCTCAATATTTCACGTATACCAATGAAACAATATTATATCTCCAATGCAATTAGAATAGAGCCTTATCAATTGGGTTAATGGAGTCTATTTTGTAAGAGGTAGGTTTTGTTACATCTCTAGGGATGTAATCCATTTTACTCCCTAGAGCAAAAAAATCCTAGCAAGGCAAATCTACAAGGCTGTAAGCCCTTTTACTCCTTGTAGCAACCTTTGCAAAATAGCTTATTCATTGACAATAATGATAGATCTTGGTGGAGGGTGTATGACCTTATACTCCTTCAAGGGGTTAGACCAAAACAACCTTGAAACAAGAAGAAATAACACAATATGAAGAAAATTCCTTACCAATTCCAAGAGATAGCAAGATAAACCTTTCTTTACCAAGAATATTCCATCACAATAGAAAATAGACAAGAAAAAAGAGATAGTTCCTTAGTTTTTCTTCCAATAGACAAGTAAAGAATCCACATAGAACAAAAGAGAGAGATAAAGCAATCTTCCCAAGTAGGGAGAAAATTTCAGCTAAGAGTATGTAATCCTCAAGTGAGTTATCTTCTTAAAATGAAATGACAAGACCTTTATTTATGCAAGGTATTGTTAAACCCATTTGTCCACTTTTGAAAACTCAATCACAAATTAAGGAGGACAACCTCCTCTATTTGTCCTTTTATAACTTAAAATTTAAGAATTACATGAAATAAACCCTTAGTAAGGGTGAAGTCATTCCCTAAAGGGTGACGCTAGGCATCCAAGAGAGACACTTTCTCTTAGGATGAAGATCGTTGGGCCTCCAAAGGCCATGTGTCATCTCACCATGTGATAAAGTGACAAGAAATCCATCTCTCTCCATCAAACCAAGCCACATTACCATCAAACCATGAAACCCCCATGAAAATACCTAATCCCATGTGACATATAGGGCCTATAAGATGATTCCTTAGGCCACCAAAGGCCAATGTTGGGGTGCAAGAGGTTGTAATATGATCATCTCATGGTATCCAAGTGCATCCAAAGGAAACATTCATCCTCCCATGTGTCCAATGAGAGGAGGTGCATCATCCAACCTATGGGTTTCATGCCTCTATGAAGGCCCAAGTAACCTTGTGCCTCCATGAAAAAAATTTCACCAAGCAAGGCCCTGCAAAGACAAACAAATTCTCCCTCCAAGGGTCCACAAGTCACAAGTATCATTCCAAGTAAGCCATCTCTAATAAAAGAACCACTGAAACATGTGCATCAAATCCCCCATTTTCAAAATAAACAAATGCTCAAAGACCTTATACAAATTTCCAAATTTAAGTATGGGAGGGTTGTCATGGTGACATATTGGGTAGATCATTCCCCAAGTCAAGGAGTGTTTCCCAAGAGGACTCTCTCTAAGTCATGTAAATTTTATGAGGTGGATGGGGGTGTGACTTATGAGCATGGGGTTTGTTGACATACAAGGGGTCGTATTGTCTCATTTATGGGTGCCTCTATAGAGGGTGCACTTACTCTTTAGTTACCAACTATTTAGGTTTTATTTTTCCCAGACCCATTTTAATCCATCTTTCCAATCCATGTTTTCATTTATTTGTAATTTTCTAGTCCCCTTTATAAGATTTCAAGATTAAGCATTTGTAATTTGGGATCGAGGCGGGCACTGAGTAGGTAGAGCTCAAGTTGAACCAGATTTTGGTGGTCCTCTTTTGTTGTGTTCACTTTATTTTCAACATTAGTTTCTTATTCTTTTATAGTAGTTGCAATATACCTATGGGCCTTTAGCCCCTTCTTCCCACAAAATGAGGTACAATCCCTTCTTGGGTCAATATGCCCGAAAAACCCAAAATATGAGGAAATGAAAGGGAATAAGTATGGAAAGTGACAAGTATGTACGAGAGTGGTGCAATTACCCTTCAAGGATACCACCTAGTAGAAACCCTTTTCCCAAGGGTTAACACTTAGTAGGATAACATGTCAACCATCACGGTTAAATGAGACAAAAGGCATGTTTTCCAAGAAAATGTTTTCAAAATCAAGAAAAAACCCTTTGCAATATGTTCAAATGCTTGAATTTTTAGAATGACACTTACCACAACACCATACTTGTTACCTCATGGAGCAAGACCTGTTTTCCTCTGTGAGCCAAGATGGTGTAGTGGACGTTGCTTCCATCGATTAAATGGTGATGTGTGGTAATATAGGGGCCTCTGCCTGCTCATATACCTCTCGGTACTCCATGTCTGCAAACTGAGGGCCTTGAGACATCATTTCCTTAGTTACGCTTAGGAATGGGAGGTAATATCTGGCTCCTACTTGGGGACATGTACGCGTCATAGAGTGCATGAGATCCTCAACATATCCTGGTAAGACATGTTCCTACACAGATTGAAATATAAAAAACATTGGGCATCAAGGGTAGCGCACTCACCCTTTGTTCATATAATCAAAATTTCAACTAATCTTAAAAAGAAAATTTAGCATTTTCTCAAAAAACTTTAAACTAACATGTAACATGATTCAAACAAATGTAGTAAACAAATTATGCATAAATGCAGGTAAAGTGATATGTAAATGAAGCATGGATAAACAAATCTAACTAAATTCAACTAAACTAAAATAAACAAGAAAATGAAAAATGAAAGAAATAAAATAACCTACCCACTTACCTGGGGCCCGCGGCCCATAGAAGTAAGGTCCTAAAGACGTGAGGTGAAATCTTACAACCAGTGAGTGCAACCACCGACTCAACATCTCACCCAAGTGCTTCCTCCTATGATTTATTATAAAACATATCAAGGACAAATTAGGCACATAATAATCATGAATGTGAATAAGCATACAATCAATCGTAGAAAGAAACTCATGGAGGAGGGTGGGAGGGAGACAATCCTACTAGAAATAAGAGCCATGAGCCTGATCAATTCATTATTGAATAGGCCTACTGCATATAGATGATCATTCTTCCTCATATTCACTTAGAATACCATGGCTCCTTGAAGGCTGAGAAGACATGAGAGATCCCAAGAAAATCCTATGACTTCCTTGAGAAGGAGAGATGAGATAAGGGACAATCTTAGGACTGAAGAAAAAGTATTCTCCCATGTCCAGGACATGTTGCCTCTCCATCTGCAAATCCCTGCAAAGTTGATCCATATTTATAAATGGAAAAAAATGGAATACATATGTATATAAAATAAATACATAGAGATATAGTAAAAATTGACTTCTATTAATAAAGAGAATACGTTGAAACTATAAAAATACATACTGAAACAAACTTGCTTGAATGGTGGAAGATTATCTCTGAGAAGAGATGTGAGGACTATGCTCATTCACAAGAAGATGGTTACAATGAGGCTTCAAAGGAATTTTTCACATAAAGCATAACTGAGAAAACCCTAAACATCCAAAAATCTAACCTTAGGAGATGAAGTGCCAAAAGACATGTGGGCCCCAATGGGGTAAGTTGGTATATCAACTTCCTGGGGTCGTAACGTTTTCATACAATATCTGTTTTAGGTGTATGATATCTCCTTGGAAAGAACTATCCAAGGACTACACATGTTTTCATCAAACTCTAGCTAGAGCTTACAATGTGACAATGGCGTGCCCAAAAAACATTGTTTAGGGCCTAAAAATGACCCCAGAAGTTTAGGACCAAAAAACTAGGAAAAATCTTCCAAAACGAAAAAAAAAAAAATTGAGCCAGTGTAATAGGTGGGTGTCCATCGATATCCACCTAGATCATTCCTGACCCCTTAGGAAGAAATGGTCTCCATTGCATTGAGTGCCCCCATCAGATGGGGAAAATTTTGTTGAACTTGGCCCTGGGTGAGCCACTTGCCTTAGTGTAGGAGCTGCCCTACTTTGACAACCTGATACAACTGGATCCTTTGTTGTCGAGTTCCCTTAATCCGAGTGTCCCTGATCTAATCAATGTTTTCCTATTCCATCCAGACAGGGTTGATATCTATTGGTGTCAACTACTTTGCGATCTCTAATGTGTCCAATAATGGTGGGAAGTATTGTCGAAAGAGGTCCACATTGAACATGGGGTGCAGATCAAGGAAGGGGGGAATAATTAGCTCAAAATCGTTGTCACCCACAACCTTGGTGATGGTTTAAGGTCCATAGTGAAGTTGACGAATATTTCAATGGGGTCTTGTAAGGCATCTTTCTGCAAATGCAACCAGACCTTGTCGCCCACCTGAAACTTGTGTGGCACCTAGTGTTGATCATGGCATTGTTTGTACTTAGCATTGGATTTATGTAAAATATCATGGACCTATTGTCGGATGTGTTGAATTCATTCAATAAACTTGGAGGTTTTCTCAGACTCATATTGAGCATGGGATGATTCTTCATGTTTGGATGCAAGGGGTAGTGCAACATCAATGGGGCCTAATGGTTGAAATCCCAAACCCATATGAAAGGGACTATGGTTGATCGAGCTATGAAGGTCTCTATTGTAGTTGTGTTGAACATAGGGGAGAATCTCATCCCATGTGCGTAGATGTTTGGAGTTGTACATGTGTAAGATATGCATGATATTTCTGTTGACGACCTTTATCCGACCATTAGTTTGGGGGTGGAAGGCAGTGGATTTGGTGAGCTTGGTGTCCAAGAGTGACCAGAGGCTGGAAAAGAACGTGGTGAGGAACCTATTGTCCCGATATGGTATGATGGTATGTGGTATCCCAAATTGTACCCACACCCATTCGAAGAAGGGTTTGGAAGTGGCCTCCGCTATGATATTCTTCTTGCAGGATGTGAGGATGAACATCTTAAAAAACCTATCAACCACCACAAAAAAATAGTCATTTCCCTTCTTGGTTGAAGGAAGTCCTGAAATGTAGTCCATCGATATGGATTCCCATGGCTTGTCGGGAGTAAGCAAAGGGTTGTAAAAACATTTCTTCTTAGTGGCTTGTTTGGAAATGTCATAGGCAGTGTAGGACTTGATATACTTGTTGACATCATGTCAAAGTTTCGGTCAGTAGAAATTCTTTCGTAGTACTGCCATAGTATTTACCATGACAAAATGTCTTGCCATCCGACTGTAGTGAGCTTCCAAAATTAGCTTCGCACGCTCGCTTGAAGGAACATAGAGGTGGCCTAGATGGAATAATAGTTCATCCTGAATATGAAATTAAGTGACAGTCACACCTGTGCCTAGCATATGGTAAGTGGTAGTGAAGTCAGGATCACTCTTGTAGAGTTGGGGCCCCTCAAATGCCTCATGGCCACAGGAGTGGAGCATTGTGGTTAAGGCTGCCACTGGAGGTCGGCTGAGGCAGTCAACAACACGATTGGTTCTCCTTGTATATTATTTTATGTTGAGATGGAACTTATGCAAGTATGTGGACCAGTTTTGATGGCATTCGTTCTGTAATTTTCCTCATGTCTGCATGAACTGCATAGGTTTTTGATCAATGTGGATGATTGTCTCCTTTGCGAGAATGTAGTTCTTCCATTGTCGGCATGACTGCATGATGGAATACATTTTTTTTTCATAGGTGGGGTACTTACGAATGAAATCTAATAGTGTTTCACTATGATATGCCACTAAATGACCGTGTTGAGTGAGGATTGTGCCCACGACATAGTCTGAAGCATCGGTCTCAATCTCAAAAGGTTGTTGCAGATTGGGTAAGGAGAGTACTAGAGCTGAGCAAAAGAGATGTTTCAAATCATCAAACACTTGTTGTTGTGACTTCCCCCACATTAAATTTTCCTTTCCACCACCCTTGTTCATTTGGTTGAGGGCCCATGCAATATGGGAGAATCCCAACACGAACCTGCGATAGAAGTTGGAAATTCATAAGAAACTTCAATGCTTGGTTAGTGTGGTCGGGGATGACTAGTCATGAATGACTTGGATATTGGTTGGATCCATATGCACACCATGTTGATCAACAATGTATCCTAGGTATTGGAAATTTTTGATGTCGAAGGAGCATTTTTCCAAGTTAGCATATAGCTTGTGTTGTCGTAGAGTATGAAGGACCTGTCGAATATGCTGCAAGTGTTCTGTCCAATTCTTGTTGAAGATGAGGATGTCATCTAGATATACCACCATAAAAGAATTGGTGAAGGGCCACAATATATCGTCCATCAATCTCATGAAATTTGTTGGAGAATTTGTCAAACCAAAGGGCATGACTATCCTACCAAAAAGACCTTCCTCGGATTTGAAAGAATTCTTCCATACATCAATTTTTTCTATTGGGACCTGGTGGTAACCAAAATTTAGGTCAATCTTCCTGAAAAACTTGGCTCCCTTGAGCTAGTTAAGAAGGTCGTCAATTCATGGAATTGGGTACTAGTTCCTGACTATGATTTTATTTAGGACCCTATAATCAATGCAGAGTCGTCAAGTCCAATATTTATTCTCTACGAGTACAATTGGGCTCTGACAAGGTGAGGAGTTGGGTCGGATGTGCCCCTTTTGAAGTAGCTCTTGGAACTATCACTTAAATTCCTCATTTTCCATCATAGAGTGGTGATAGATTGGCCCATTAGGTAAAGGTGCACCACAGGTAAGATAAATTGAATGCTTGACCTAACAATGTTGCAACACACCTATGGGTGAGGAGAAGATGCCTTTGTATTCTTCCACGATCTTGTCCACTTTCTTCTACTACGTGGAGAGGCCCTATGAAGAGGCCATGGATGTGGTTATGGCCTTCTGTTCACTTTGAGAGCAAATCATGAAGAAGACAAATTTCCTAGTTTGGGAAATGACCTTCCTGCATTTCTTAGCAGAGATCAAAGAAATAGTGGTAGGTGGAGCTACCTTTGGTATCCTATACAATTATCTAACCAAAGTAATAATAACACTATGAGGTCTAGACTAATATACAACATGTCATTTCTGCAAATATGGTTGGCCTAAAATAACATCACAAACTTCAAGGGGGTGAATATGACACAATACCTCATCCTTGAAGGGCTTGATGTCGTAGGGAAGACGCCACTATTGGCTGACACGAAGGTCTCTTCCTTCACAGAGCTACCTGATGGTGTAGGGATGTGGGTATGGTGTGGTCGACAGGTTAAACGACTTGAAAAACTATGTTGAGATCAGGTTATTTTGACTTCCTCTATCGATAATGAAATGAAGTGGAGCACCCTTCACCCACATCTGCAAGTGAAAAAGGCATTCACCTTTCGCTGGTCCTCTGGTTCACTTGGTTGGACCTTGGTGGTAGCAATAGTGGCATTGGGTTATGTGTTAATGATATGCTTCTTCTTGTATGGATCTGATTCAAAGTCTAAAACTTTCTTTGACTCTGAGGATTTCATCTCGGGCACCAACGACTACTTCGAGCGACATTCATCGTTGTTATTCTAGGGGATTTTATGGAATTCACACCACTTCCTAGTGTCTTTATTCATCTTCTCATTACCCTTATTTGTTTGTGTCTTGGACTGGTTGTCCTAAGGGGGTCCATCCTTACTCTGTTCTTTGTTTTGTGGGTTGGGGCCGCCTTTTCCCTGCTTCTGTTGTGAGGAATTTGCATATCCAAACTCTTGCTTCTTCTATTTAAATTTCTTCTTGATTTTGACAGCATATCGATATGTTGCACCTAGTGATGAGATATGCAGAAACCTCATTTATTTCTAGATGTATCTATGCATAAATTCATGGTACCCCAACATCATATGTCATTCAGAGTCTTTGATACCCAACTTGGTGCACAAGGTATGGAAGATATTTGTGCAATCTAGTATTGTTTGGTCCCTTTCCTGTCGGAGTGTGGTCCATCTCGTATACAAGTCATCATAGCTTCCAACAGGGTAGTATTTTTCCTTAATAGCATCCCTAAAAGAATATAAAGCGGGGGAGACCATAATATTTCATATTCTTTAGTGGCCATTTTCTCACAGTAATTTTCCCATCAATCCTCGACATGGGGGACAGCCTTAAGGAGTGTAAAGGTAATATTTTCTCTATTGGAAAAATTATGGACCAAAAAATACCATTCTAGCAGATTCAACCATTTATCTACAACATCCACAACTATATGGACTTCAAACAAGGGGGTATTAAAATTGACTTGTACCTTGAAGGGGGCGGTGTGGCCGTTTCATGAATATGCGTCGCTTGTTGGTAATCGTCGAAGGTTTTGTGCAAATTTATCCATCATCTCATTCCTTTGTCACGAGAGGGATTACTCGAGAAATAATTTAAAATTATCTCCTACTCCATCATCTATCTTTTCTTCCACCATGGGATTCCTTCGTGATTAATAGGGATGGTCTTGCAAGGGATCAATGACTTCAAGTCCCAAATCCTTGTACCCTAACCTCATTGGGGACATGCACATAGAAACAAATAAAGAGCAGATCGCTTTGATACCACTGATTTGGATTTATAAATGGAATGAAATGGAATACATATGTATAGAAAATAAATACACAAATATATAGTAAAACTTGACTTCTATTAATAAAGAGAATATGTTGAAACTGTAAAAATGCAAACTGAAACAAACTTGCTTGAATGGTGGCAGCTTATCTCTGAGAAGAGATGTGATGGATACGCTCATTCGCAAGAAGATGGTTACAATGAGGCTCCAAATTCACTTTTAACATAAATCATAAATGAGAAAACCCTAAATATCCAAAAACCTAACCCTAGGAGATGAAGCCAAAAGTCATGTGGGCCCCAATGGGGTAAGATGGCACATCAACTTCCCAGGGTCATAACTTTTGTATACAATATCTCATTGGAAATAAATAACCAAGGAATACACATGTTTCCATCACACTTTGGCTAAATCCTACAGTGTAACAATGTCGCACCCAAAAACCACTATTTAGGGCCTCAAAATGACATCGAAAGTTTAGGACCCGAAAAACTACGAAAAAAATGCCAAAAAGAAAATTGTTCTTTGAGATAGTGGAATAGGTCGGTGGCCACCCGTATCCATGATCCAGGTGGATATCGATGGCCACCCACCTTTTCCAACTAGCTCAAAATAGTTTTCTGGCAATTTTGGTAAGTTACTATTTTTAACAGTTTTTCATTTCTGGTGCCATTTTGAGGCCCTAAACGATGTTTTTTGGGAAAACGGTGAGAAATATGGATTTTCCTTCAAAATTTCCCCCAAAATTAATCTCCTCGATGATACATTTCAAACGGGCTATCATACGCCTAAAAAGGAGATCATATGCAAAAGTTACGACCCCGGGAAGTTGATATACTAACTTACCCAAACGGGGCCCACATGAATTTTGGCGCTTCATCTCCTAGGGTTAGGTTTTTGGATGTCTAGGGTTTTGGGCATTCATGTTTATTGTAAAAAGGCCTTCAAAGCCTCATTGTAGTCATCTTCCTGTGAATGAGTGCAGTCGTCACATCTCTTCTCAGAGATAAGCCGTCGCCATTCCAGCAAGCTTGTTTCCGCTACATTTTATAGTTTCATCTTATTTCCTTATTGAATAGAAAACCAGTTTTAATGTATCTATGTTATTTTGTGTTAAGGACCTGTTAATAATCTGTATTAATTTCGTTTTGCTCATAAAATCCAGATCAATCCACCTGGATCAAAATTTCCTCAAGAAGAAAACATTGTTTCTTTGTAGTGTGAGTCTCTGACTACTCCGGATTGGCCATGTCCTCATTTCTATCAAAATTCAAGAACAAATATGGTTGAGAATCTTCTTCAAAAAATGGTTCTAATTCCTCAAAAGGATAATCCCCAAGGTGGGACTGGGATTCAACATAAGTGCACTACAAAAATACACCTAATGGATGAAAATGGTTTGTGATCATATTATCATTAGGCTACCAAATATCTTGATTGTCCATGTATGAAAATAAACCTTCCCAAGAAATGACTTATGCATTCCTTGTCTAGAATTTTCCCTCGATGTTGTAAATGGGATCCCCATCAAATCCAAAACAACCAACATCCCATCCAATCGTACCAGTATGTATAAAATCATCAATTCTCTCAATCACATTATTACACTAAAGGTTTATTTCATCCAAGGGTTCCTCTAGCACTTCCTCGCTTCTGAAATCATAGAATAAAGTATCAACAAAGTTTTTGAAAGGATTATAACTTACCATGTTCTCTTCTTCATGTGGAGGAGGAAAGGAGGCATGAACATATTCATCAAATTGAAAAGAAGACACCAACACTTCATTTTCATGTGAATCATCTTCGTGAGTTAAGTTTTTAACAAGATGTGTTTCATCAAAGAATTTAGTACATTCATGAGGTAACTCATGTTCTTTTTCCTCATGACTCACCTTCTCAGGATATCTCTCTTCAATCCATCCTTTTTTATTATTCAATAGAATCATGAGGTAATTATTTCTTCTCTTCAAGGGGTTGATAACCCTCTTTACAAGGTTTTCTCTTGGTACTAATCACTCTAGGAGGAAAATGAATCCATACATATTTATCCTCATCATGTGGGAGCACAGATGTTAATTCTTCATCATGCTACATTTCATTTGGAACTTCTTCCTCTCGATAATATCCTTCCTTATGGACCCGCTCTATGAGAAAAACTTAAGCATCTTGATATTCAATGATTTTCGAGACTTCTTTGGGCATCAATAATGATCGATCCTAGGTTGGGAGGATTTCCTGGTGATCATATTTCTTTGTCATAGTGTTGCATAGTGACCTCACTCCGTAATAGGCAATATCAACCTCCCATACTGCATATTTTGAAGGCTTCTTCTCATAATTCCAAAGGATAGTGTCGTAATATTCTTTTATTTGCTTGCAAAACTCAACCAAGAAGTATTTATGGCAGTGCTCTAGTAACCAATCACATAACTCATGGTCTTCTTCTATGTTTTCCTTGAGACATCCAAAACTTTATTCATTGCTATCATCCTCGTGTTCCCTAATTGTGTTCTCATCAGACATTAGAAGAAGTGTTTCCTTCAAACCTTCAATAAGGTATGAGGGAAGACATTGTCCCATAAATGCATTTTCGAGATCTTGAAAATAATATTCAAATTTATGAGTTCTAGGTCCCTAATGTTTGAGGAATTATCGGATAAGGACCATTGAAAATATATGCTTTTAGGTCTGCAAATATTTATGATCCAGTCTCTTTGTTTCTCCTCAAGCAACAAGAGTAATAGTCATATTACCACATCTTCATGTTCTATGCCCATGGCTAAAACAAATTAAGTAAACTTGACAATATGTGCAATGGAAAAAAATGGATCAACGTCAAACTTAGGGATACGGTCTAACCATCCTATCGAGTATTCGTTTGGATACCAATAAACAGACTCAATGTCCAAGGCTTTGTATGCCTCATGAAAGCACCATAGAGACATGATTCCATCACTTAGAAAAATACCTCAATGGAGTCGTGAGATGAACTTCAAGAAAAACTCATCGAAAGTGAAAAAGGGAACTTCCCTCAAATGGAGTCACTAGGAAAGCTATGGGTAAAGGATTTGGGAATAACTTGCCAAGTGTCATTAGGGCTCAGAAAAGGATTCAAAATCCTCCCTGGAAAAGACGCCAAAATCTCATTGCACGGATTGTAGCTTGGGAAAATCCCAACCCAAACCACAAAGGTGAGACAACTATAAGATTACCTACCCACTGTCACCTTAGATAGACACTCCCCTCGCTTTAATGATGATGAAATCACCACAAAGGGGAATCCTATGAACCTAGGGGGATTGAGATGGAAAGTGAGATGATGAAGGATGAGTGCCCATATAGGTCAAGTTTGGATATGTGGAAAGGCTTGATTATGAGTCTTGAAAGAATGTAAATGGTTTCCAAGTGTAAGATACCTGCAAAACAATGTTATTTTGGCCTAGAACAAGACAAAATATGATAAACCAATCCTTTAATCAAGGGGAATCAAGAAAGAATCCTCGTTGTCCAAAATTTGCATCAGTATAGAAATATATAGATCAACAATGAAAGAAGTTATTAGTTGCAAATCTAACCACCAAAATCAAGTACAGGATGATGGAAACAAAGCTAGCAATGACTACTTAAACTTCCAATGATTTAAGCAAGACTTTGGTGATGTTTAGAGGGTTGTTATATGATGTTATCAACAAGTTTTTATGACATCCAAATGGTTGTAGAAAAAAAATTCTATAGCAGCAACTTCTAGCCACTAAAATCAACAAACAATCCACTCAAAAGATAGCTAACAACTAGTAGATTAAATATGGTAGTTTGCAAGTGATTATTAGTGGTAGAATGGTGAGCAATAGGTTAAAGAAAGATGATTTTGTAGTATGCCTAATGGCTATAGCATTAATTTACAATAGAAAAAATAACCGCAAGACCAATCAAGATGCCCCTAGGGAACAAGAAGGTTTATATCATGTAGAATCAAATCCAACCTAGACAATTGCATCATCTCAATATTTCACGTATACCAATGCAACAATATTATATCTCATATGCAAGTATATTAGTGCCTTATCAATTGGTTTAATGGAGTTTCTTGTGTAATATCTAGGGTTTGTTACTTTTCTAGGGGTGTAATCCTTTTTACTCCCTAGAGAAAACAAAATATAGGAAGGTAAATCTACAAGGATGTAATCCCTTTTACTCATTGACAAAACCTTTGCAAAATAGCTTATTCAATGAAAACAATGATAGATCTTGGTGGAGGGTGTATGCCCTTATACTCCTCCAAGGGTTTAGACCAAAACAACCATGAAACAAGAAGAAATAACACAATATGCAAAAAATTCCTTATCAATTCAAAGAGATAGCAATATAAACCCTTCTTTACCAAGATATTCCATCACAATAGCAAAGAGACAAGCATCAAGAGATAGTGCCTTAGTTTATTCCTCCAATAGATAAGTAAAGTATCCACATAGAACGAGAGAGAGATAAAGCGATTTTACCAAGTAGGGAGAAAATTTCAGCCAAGAGTATGTAATCCTCAAGTGAGTTGTCTTCTTAAAGAGTATGAGGTGGATGGGGGTGTGACTTATGGGCATGGGGTTTCTTGACATACAATGAATCATAGTGTCTCATTTATGGGTGCCTCTATAGAGGGTGCGCTTTCTCTTGAGTTACAAACTATTTAGGTGCTATTTTTCCCAGACCCATTTTTAGCCATCTTTCCAATCACTGCTTTCATTTATTTTGTAATTTTCTAGTCCCCTTTATAAGGTTTCAAGGTTTAGCATTTGTAATTTTGGACTAGGGTGGGAACTGAGTAGGTAGAGCTCAAGTTGGACCGACTTTTGATGGTCCTCATTTTCTTTATTCACTTTATTTTCAACATTAGTTTCTTATTCTTTTATATCAATTCAATCTACCCCCCGACCTTTATCTCCTTCCCATAAAATGAGGTACAAGCACTTCTTGGGTCGCCCAAAAAACCCAAAATATGAGAAACGAAAGGGAAGAAGTATGGAAAGTGACAAGTATGTGCGTGAGTGGTACGATGAGCCTTCAAGGAGACCACCTAGTAGCAACCCTTTCCTGAGGGTGACCACTTACTAGGACAACGTGTCAACCATCAAGGTGAAATGAGGTAAAAGGCATAATTTCCAAGAAAACGTTTTCAAAATCAAGAAATGAACCTTTGCAACATCTTCAAATGCTTCATTTTTTAGAATGAAACTTACCACAACACTAGACTTGTTTCCTCATGGACCAAGACCTGTTGTCCTCTGTGAGCCAAGCTGGTGTGGTGGACGTTGTTTCCATCGATCAAATGGTGACGTGTAGTAAAATATGGGACTCTTCCTTCTCATCTTCCTCTTGGTGTACTCCATGTCTGCAACCTAAGGGCCTCGAGACCTCATCTCCTTAGTTACCCCTAGGAATGGGGGGTAACATATACCATTAATTTAAATGCAATGTGTCATGCTAAAAACACTCATACATATAAAAACATTAATTTAAACATGAATGCAATTGAATTAACATTCACACAACCACATACAACTGCTTAAAACTAAGAGTAAACACACAAAAAATTATCCCATAATTAAATGAAATGCATTGAGGATTTACATGCATTAACAACATTAAGAATGAAACCAATTATACAATACACAAAAACATATCAGTTACTCAATAACATAGTATATGCACAACAATTCAAACTTAGAAACATAAACAATGCAACAAACATAAAACTTATCTTTTAAACCAAATGTGCAACCGATTGTATGTGAGGGACGTTCCACCCAACCGTAGATTTGTAGCTCCAAATATCAACAAAAAATCACCCCCAAGATGAGGCTATGAATCCACAAGAAAGGGGTGTCTCTCTACTGTACACTCATAGCCCAACACAACCCACATCAAGCTAATTCTCCTACAACTATCCCAATCCACTAGCTCGATTCCCCTCAACCAGAAAAACCCAAGGAATGGGATCCCCCCTCACTGCACACAATACCTCATGCCTTCCCACTTCCATCTAGGTCTCCAACACAGGTTGGTTAGGAATCTCTTTTGTTGGGGACTTCATGGATGTCAGTTGCAAAGGACAAAACTCACAGTAGCAAGCTCATTGTTGCAGGGTAATATCTCGCACAAAATATCACTCTGCATCCCTAACAACCTGCTTCTTCATGAATTTACAACTCCAACAAGTTGCCACACATGCCCACTATGGTTTCCTTCAAGTTCTAATTATTTTCTCTCCCTTTCTATCCCAAAAACTAACTATAAAAACTCCTTCCTCATCCCATATGAATTTCCCCTCTTTCCCATGCGCGTTGACTCTCACATTCTCTAATGTTGATTGTACTTCCACCCCATGCTCCCAATAACTATGGGATGTGACTTCTCACACACACCCTCTTACATGTGTATTCAATGATTGGGCTCTCATACTATCAAAAGGGAAAAATTAGAAGGTTCACTCAAAATAATAATTTTAGGAATGGTTTTGGATTTAATATATATGAACAAAAAACCCCTTAGACCCGTCCTCTCTTGTGGAAACTCATCCCCCATGACTCTTCCACTTCCATCTACAATTGACATTACATTTTATTTTATTATTTTGATATACAATGTTAACATATTGCATCACTTGGCCCACAACCATATATCATATTTACATTATACATCATTAAACTGGGGATTAAAAACATGGATGTTAGACTATGTGTGTTACCAAAGGTTTGAAAATATCCAACAACATTTATGCTTGCAGATATATGATTGAAAATAATGGTATTGAAGCTATCGGTTGATAACACTTTGATAAAAAAAAGGTTTCATTTTTCAAGTTATTTAAAAGAATAAGAATCTACCTCTCTATGTAGATATGGTAGTGTTGATGTGGTAGCTAAGTGATGATTTGGCAGGCCATAGATGTTCCATGTGTGTATAAAATATGGATTGATAGTTTTGGTGTTCTATATAGTTGAGAGAAAAAGTAAGCTTATCCACGATTTATGGTATTTTTCTATAAAATTTGAAGACCTCTATTAAGTCAAGACCTAAATCAATCTTAATACCTTAATCCCTTGATCAAACTTGTAACCCTCAAGCAAGCTCAAAACCTTGATCAAGGATTTAATTAACTCTTAACAAATCCTTTATCCAGAGTTTGTTAGATCCAAGACAAACCTTTGATCGAGGGCTCATCTAAACACTCTATCAAGGTTTTAAAACCTCTACCAATGAATAATCTATACATAAGATTTTCATTTTAGATTTATGTGGCGATTATGGTTAGGTGTAATATCATCTAGAATATTTAGAAGATGAAAGTTTTTAAGAAAAATCACTATATAGTAGTTGAATTTTGAATTAGTAGAAGAAAAATAATACACATCTATGAAATTTTGCATACTAAAGTACATATAAGAAGATTAAATATTTTATTTTTTTTTCATTGTTTTTGTTTTTGTGAATCTTTAGATTTGACTAAACAATTTTAGTTGAATTGCAATTTTGAATTGATAAAATTATTATTTTTAATGCAAAATGGATTAAGTATCCTCAAATACTAAAATATTGTTGTTGTACAATTATAACATTTAATATATATAATTCAGTTAATCCAAAATTATTATTATCTACTTTCATAACAAAAATATAGATTTACTGTTATTATTATTTTAAATGAAAAAAAAACACCAAATTATTAGATATTTCTAATACATATTCCAAACCTACAAAAATATTTCATTTCCATTAAAAATAAATAAAATTAAGATTTACCAACTTATTCTTAAATTACAGAAATTTATGTAATAAAAACCATTCCGGTGATTCCAAATTTCAATCCATAATTGTTCCATGTCATGACTATGACACTTCAGCTATAATTCTTAAATTATTGTTCCACTCATTAATTGTGGTCAACGAGTTAGTACCTTTTACTGTGGTTTCATTGGCACGCCGTAGACCAAAATCTTAAAATATGGACAAGCTAACAACTAATGTTAAGAATTGAAGCACGTATTAAACTAACACAAAATTATATATTAAATTAACGAGGCTAACAACATGTGTCACTGCTATTAACAAACTTAACTTGGTTGGGATCCTATGTGAAGGCTAGAATTAAGTCGCGATCATAACGTGAAATTAATCAGGAATTTAAGTAGTTCATAGTTGGATTTTTTATTATTATTTATGTTTAAAATTTGGTTAAAATTTAGAAGAATTTAAAAAATGTGAACATTTAAATAGATATAAATGGAGTTGTTTAAACATTTTATTTTTTGAATTTTTTTTATTAGATTTAACAAAATAGATTTTGGTGAAATTACCATTTTCTATTGTTTAAATTATATTTTTGAATGTATAAATGGATTTGGTGCCATGAAAATCTTTGGGTTACTAGAATTATACATACTAAATCACTCAAATCTGAAGTTTCAACGATTTTTGATGAAATTTCACTAAAAATTAATTGGAAAATATCACCAATAAAAACTCCAAAAAATCGAACCTTTAAACTAGATACAAACTCCAAGACTTTCTATCAAAGAAAAAAATATTCTCTGCCAAATCCAAGATGCTCCTTCCACATCTAAAACTCCACTGTAAGGCTTAGTCAAAATATTAACCTCCTGCAAACCTGAAGAAACATGCCACTACTCTTCATTTTCCATTTGGAATCTTGCCACTCCAATAACTGTCCTTTTTTTCAAATCTAAATCCTTCCTTCAAAGTTACCTTTTCTTCTTCATAAAGAACACCAGACAAGTTACCTTTACATAATTGAGTTACCTGGACCTCAATATCTTTCAAATGCTGTTGAGAGTTTAGGTCTTTTTGCTTTGCCCAGGTGGTGGTTGCTTTGCCCAGGTGGTGGATAAGCTGATGGTTCTACTGATGCTGGGTCCATGTCTAAAGTTGGTAAATCTGCTACTGTTGTTGTAGGTAAAATCAGAGATATCAATTAAAATTTGGTTAAAAAATTAAAAGAATTGTCTAGGTCCAGGTCTAGAGTTAATAAATCTGCTAATGGTGTTTTAAGTAAAATTGTAGATATCCATTAAAATTTGGTTAAAAATGAAAAATGGATGAAACTAAAAAATTGAATAATTCACATTTTTTTTTTAAGATGTTGAATCTACTATTTTGTAATTAAAAATATAAATTCTAATATACAAATTACAATTCCAACAATTGAGATTCTATCCCAAAAAATCAACATCATGAAACATTTTTCTCTGGAAAACGCCATATCTGAGGCTAAGACCTCCGACTGCACGTGAACATAGAGGGTCGTACGTATCTGAGACCTCCGAAATTCTAATGGTCCGAGACATGAGCCGTGGACTCATATCATACATGGTCTCATTTCTCACATGAAATGGTAAATGATGGATGGTGAGTAGTTAATGTCACTGGAAAATATTTGATCTGAGAACTCCGAACGCACGTGAACCGACTGGGTCGCTTTTTTTGTTAGGTAGTCTACATGCAACGACAACAGCCCTTGTTCTCGCATGTGATCGAGATTTAGACAACCAAAAACGACAATCTGTGGGAATGGGATTAATGCCAAGGACTTTTTAATGGTTAATACCTTCATTATCCTAAATTCTTTAGAGTTTTGGTTGGCCTGATTACATGGGACGTGATATACAATCCAGGTTGAATGTCTAATTTTCTTAAATATGATACGTCTGATGTTAGGAATCATGACGTCCCTCCACAAGTTCCAAAGATTTGCTTGTTTTCAACTTTCACCCACTCCCAATTCTAGTTGAGCTCTCCCTGTCATTAAGCCCTATCTCCGGCCTTAATTCATGAACCTTCCTAAAACCCAGATATAATTTAGTCTCTTCGTCTGGTTGAAGCTGCATATACTTTCTGAGAAGGCAATGGAGGAAGCTGCGCATGGTTTCTAGATTTGCTCTGCGTCTCCTTTGTTCCTCTGATTTGATTTAACAGGAATTACAGTAAGAGATGTTGATGTGTTCTGTGATCATGAAAACTGAATTGCTGTACTGAGAATGTTTAGATTTCTGGTGTAGTTAATAGAACGAGAAGGAGGTTTCTGTGATTGATATCATGGCTCCAGCTAACAGACGATTTACAATGGCGAAATTAAAGACGAGAGATTCTGTCGGTCCCGAGGTAGATTCATTCTATGTGGCAGGAACAACGCCTGCTTTGGCACCGCTGGCAGGTGTTCAAACTATTTTGAAATTGACAACAAATACTGGTGATTCAGAAAAATTGCTGGATTCGTTGGTGGATAATGCAGAAGAAGAAAAATGCGAGACTCCCAAGTCGCAGGAGCACAAGATACCTCCGGTGCTCTGCTGTCCTCCTGCACCACTCAAACGCAGATCGATTCCGGTAAAGAGAAAGTTACCTGCAAACCCTAACGAAGGATTTTACATTCTTTCTGATTCTGATCTACAGTCTCTCTTCGGGTCAGATCTTGCAAAGAGAAAAGTGCTCCCAAAATCTCTGAAATAGAAGGTAAGGGTAGATCTTATGAAGAATAAAATGTTGAGAACAATTCCTTTGTATAGAGAGTTACATTAACAATAGGTATTGATCTCAAGAGTATTGTTACTGTATTTATTTATTTACAAGAGGTTGCTAAGATAGCATGCCATTGTTGTTACAGAAGTTTGGTTTATGATAGCAAGAGATTTTTATTTAGTTTAGGACTGTGGGGAAGAGTATAGGCTACTGCCCAATTGCATTTGAGATTTTCTAGTCTTTTCTGTGTTGGTGATTCTGTTTTCCCCAAGGACCGAGGGGAATATGTTGCAGTTTGGACTTTCCTTAACGATTTTTGTTCTTATTATTAGGGTTTGTTCCTCATGACGAATTATTGTTATCTGTAATGTAGAATTTGAAGACTACCATGAAGGAAATCCAGGTGCATACGAATATAAATATGTCAGAGAAGTTTAAAGGGGTCGAGGCTCATGAATGCAAGCCCGTTCATGCCAGAAACCCAGCATAGGAATATGCCAGTTTAATTCTGTTACATTCCATTGTAATACCTCCAGAATGACGTATGGAAAATGGGAATTTGGCT
>ML778206.1:133187-147179 GCA_009831015.1 Picea engelmannii
CCCTTTATTCGGGTTTAAAATTACAAACTTTTGCAACCATGGCCTTAAAAACCCATAATATTGCTAACAAAAATCTTAAAATTAACACTTCGAAAGGTGGTTATATAAGTGGCACTATTTTTTAAGCGTTAAAATTATAGCCTCGGTGAAACCATGGCCTTAATAACAAGTACCACTAGCATTAATTTTTTCAAAATCAACCCCTAAATCAAAAGTGGTGCTACCAACAACTCCTCTTTTTTTGGATAAAAATTGCAATATTTTTTAAAACATGGTCTAAAAAAGTGGTTGTATTGCAAAAACAAAACATAAAATCAACCCCTAATGTAAGAAGAGATGCTACTAGTAGCATCCTTTTTTTCCAAGGTTAAAACTACAACTTGCTTGAAACCACGATGTTAACAACTAGTACCATTGCAACCAAAATTTTAAGTCAACATCTAAATCAAAAAATGGTGCTACTAGTAGCACCCTTTTTTTCCAAGGTTAAAACTACAACTTGATTCAAACCACGATGTTAAAAAATGGTACCATTGCAACCAAAATTTTAAGTCAACATCTAAATTGAAAAAAGGTGCTACTAGTAGCACCCTTTTTTTCAATTTTAAAAATGTAACATTTTTTAAATCATGGCCTAAAATGTCTGTACTATTGCAAACAAAATCATTAAAAGGGGGGAAATAGTGAAAAATAAAGGGATAATAGAGGGAAAATGCCAAAATTATGGAAATAATTTATTTATTTTAATTTATTTATTTTTCTTGTTTACTTTTCAAAAAAAATAAAACTAATTGTCTTTTTTTGTGTTTTTTCAAAAAAAATTATAATCTTTTCTTTTAAGATATTTTTAAAATTTTCAACTTGTTATATATATATATGGTCACACGATGACACAGAGCTGCTCTTTGGATTACTTAAGGGATTATATTGCAAGGTGGATGGAGGGTGGCAAGTCTTAAAGTTATGGATGAGTATTTTCCCTTCATTGACTACTCGGAGGACATGTTTTCTCAAGATCCAGTATTTTTCAGTCCCACTTTTAAATCACACAAGGCTTTATATGCGGGCATTGAAGATTATTTTGTCCTAGAGAAGGATTCGAGTGTGGAGATCACCGAGATCCATCCCTTTTTGCATGGATCGAGATAAGTGGATGATGGATCCTAAATCTAGGGGTCTCAACCTCGTTAGTACACTAATTTTCCCTAGGGAGTGCCAATAGATCCCTCATTTTGCATGTCTACAATTCATGATAAACCAATATGTGATTTGTCTGTCAATCTTGCTTCTTCTCAGGTTTATTCTATCTATGAAGGGAAGTTGGATGAAAATGATTCTGGTAGTGGGTTTATTGGTGGCAAGATAGGGTTTACATAGTGTTGGCAGCCGCTAATTATTTTTTATTCTTATCACAATCAAAGTTCCCATGGAGAAATCATAGCTTTCTGTAGCTGCCATCACCTTTCATTTGTAAATGTTTATGAGTTTCGAAACGATGATTGGGTTAAGATTACTTTATTGAGTTTTTGTTTACATTTTTTCGTTTGTTTTGTTTTGTTTTAAATTCATGACTGCAAGCATGAATTTAAATATAAAAATTGGCTTGGTTTCGTATCTTTTACCCTAGAAATGTCATTTTAAAGGTACCCATAAATGTTTAAAACTCAAGACTTATGAATTTATTGATTATTACACTATCGAAATCTTTGTGTATTATGGGTATCATGACTTCATTGGTTCTATAGTTCATTGTTAAAATGTTTGAATGCACAAGAACCTTGGTTAACTATTGATATTGTTCTTATGAGTTCAACAGTCATATCAACCCTTATGTAAATTGGTACAGCCATGTTGTACTTGCGTTTTCATTTCACCTTGTTGGCCCAAAACATTAATGAGACCATTCATGATGTGTATGGAGTTTAGTACTCTGTAGGGTTTGGAACTCATCGTGAGAAATGGTTAGGAGTTTTACGAACCCTCTGGTTTAAATTTTCTCTAACTCTCCTATCCGAGATATGATAGCCCCCAGAATCTGCAATTTTCATGTTATTACATTCTGCTTAGACCTGACTTTGTTGCTCATTCATTGGAAACCTAAACCTATCCTTTGTAATATCTATTGTATCATTGTCACAGTGGTAATGGCACACATGATTTGTATTGAGCCGAATGGATGCCAAGATTTGATATCCCATGATGATGCTATTGACAACCTGAAGACTCAAGGGTGGGATGTGTTCCTCAAGAAGTTCGAAGGATACAACCTCTCGGTTGTGCAAGCCTTTGCACAGACTTTCAACAGTTTCAAGGCCAAGGTTGGGGATATACAATTGTAAATAACAGAGGATTTTGTGAGTAGGGAAACAGGACCCCCATTAAAAGGCGAGAGGTGGCTTAATAACGCTAAAATAGAATATTTCCCATGGATTTTATTCATGGCTTCCTGCAAAACCACTTGTTGTACAAAAGGTATTCCTATTGCTCTACTAAAACCTAGATGACACAGTCTCCTTTTAATTCTGAAGAAATTTGTTACATGTGAAGGCTGATATGGGTTGGTTTTTCTGTACCACATCTAGTTGCTTATGATTTTCATAGGGTTTGAGTTGGATATGCCTTTTTACATGTTAATGAGTCTTTACAAAATGTCTAAGCGCTTTAAACAACAGAGTGCCAATTTGAGTTTGTTTCACCACGGGCTCATTAAAATCTTGATGGTTTATCACCTGTTGAAAATAGGTGACAATTGGGAGACCTTTCTGAGACGAAATGGCTTCACCCAGGTCGACAATATAGTCAGCCCTCATTTATTTGCAAACCCTAATTTGGACAAACCAATGACTGAAATCCAAGTCGTTAATTCATTTGATGGCTCAGAACTTAATGAACAAGTTGTTATGGTTGATGAAACCCCTGTGGATAAGGAATTACCATGTAGGTTTTCACCTAGAAGATCTCTGGAATAGGTAATAATTGAATTAAAAGAAAAGGATCATCCTGTGCCTATGAATGATTCTATTTTAAATGATAATGATAAACTTGTTGTGAAGAATTTTTGTAAGGGAAAGAAACCACAGAGCACGGATTTAAGTTTCAGGAATAAGAATGTTGGTCGTTTGATTTCTATAAAACTAAGAAATAGAAAGAGTAATCATCTGAGATCGATCGACCCGATAGAGATCGATGATCGGTGTTCAGATCGTGAGATAGATGATTTCTTGGATCGTGAAGACCCAGAAAATTAGTGTTCTAGGAAAGAGGTTGTTACCCATTTCGAACAGTATGACTTCGTGAATAATTTACCCCCATGTCTTAAGGGAAAAGAAGGTTTTTTAGGTATCGGTCACGACCTGGAAAAAAACACAGGTAAAAATGAAGCACTCGTTGTCGACTATATTCCACGTTGATCTGCCATTACCCCAGTGCACTGTGATAGTTGTCTCGACTGGATAAAGAGTTATTATACATATGTTATGCTCTTATAGGCTCAAGCCAAACGCTTAGTTGCTCAAAATTCTCTGTTGAAACAAGAGAACCTTGACTTGAAGGCACACACAGAGAGGGAGAATAAACGATTCAAGAAGGTCGGTAATATAATCATTAAGAACACAACCAGTTTCAAAGAAATTATAAATTCTGAACTATCAGATACCTATTTGGCTAATTTCTAATGGTAAAATGATTTTGTCTTGATTTTATTCAATTCTGTTATGCAAAATCGAAATAGGTAGATTTAATTTTTTATTTCATATGCTAAAAATAAGACTAGCTACAGAATCTATGATTTTGTAGCTAGTCTCTTTTGAATAATAATTAGTAATTGTTTTTCTGAATATCAAATCGGTTTGGCTATTTACGGGAAATGGAAGATTATGTTACTGATTGCATGGATCAAACACTTTGAATCATACGCTCAAATATTCAGTAGTTCTGTCTTTTTTATGTTTATAAAACTTTGGCTTATTTTGACAAAACCAACTCATGCATGAGTGGTTACTATTTTCACTATTTTTGTAAAATTATCTATTTTTTTTGGATTCAACTCTATCTTGTATGATATGATCATTTGAATCCTGAAGTAGTTTAAATATTGTTCACTCTTGGTAGTGAAAACATCTCTTTTTTGGACACATTTTGGACATGTAACTTTCAAATCTGAAATGGACAAGATGTTCACTCTTTGTCCTTAGACTAGCATGGTGCTTACCCATTACGTTTTGCCTTTTATATTATGGAATGTTATTACGCTTTACAGCTTTAGTCTTATTTTCGTATAATATTTCATATTATTCAGCACTTTAATTATGTTTGTAGCTTGTTGTTCATATATTACATCTGTGATCATTATTTCATTTAAATATCATTGATTTATGCTTGATGTTAAATGACGTATTACATGAGTGCTTAATATTGAATTTCTTTCACTATAAGTTTTTATCATTATAAGATCACCAAATCTGTATGTTTATTACTCTGCTCTTATATTCCTGCTCTGAAAACACCTTTGAGTTTTTTCTAGGAGTGTTAGCCCCAGCCTGTTACATGTTTTTCTCACAGGCAAGACAACTGGGAGTTTGAATCGTGCAGACATAAACTCATTAGTTGATTAATCTTAGGTTAGTTTACTCGTATTCTATTTCTTTTATTAGTTTATTTATCAATGAAATAAGAATAATTTAAATTGGCTTTGACTGTTACTCTATTCTTATTTCAAATTTTGTTTTAATCAGTATTCTTTAGTTCTTTAGATTTTAAATATTAAACAGAAAAATATAAAATCTATGTGCTTTCTTTATCTACTTCATAAAAACTTGCAAAAAACATCGATTTCGCAAGATATCTAGTGAAACTTGCAAATTGAATATACATTGTTCAAAACCATATGCACATATCCATACTTCTATTTTGACGTTTGTAAATTATTGAACTTACATTATTAGTATCATAGATTTATAGGTTTATTTCATTTCTTTCATTTCTAGGACTCTAGTTGGCTAACAGAGCCATTAAACCCGTCAAGTCATTTCATTCCAAACGGCTGGGGTTATTTAGACAACCCCATTCCGGATTTGACCTTCCAGTTGACGGTGTGTCATATACGCCTGTCAACAAATGGCGCTAGAAGGAGGGCATGAATTAAATTGATTGCACGTGGAGGTCGTAGAAATCCTCCCCCACACACTCGCACTCTTGTTGTAACATGTAGTCGCTCAGAAAATAATGTTACACTTGAAACAACAACTACCTCAAATGATAACCCTGATATTCCCATTGAACCAGTGACACCAATTCCTCAAGGGATCAACATCCAAGAAATTGTTCATCAGTCACTCATAAGAACTCATAGTGCCTTAGACCATATTAGACAAACTGGTAGGCCAATTAATCAACCCCTTGACTTCACAGATATTCAACAACAGCGTCAAGTCACTGGTCTTCCCGAAAACAATTTAGGTAGTAATACTACCAATCCTATTAAAACACCTATCCTTGGAGCCGGAGGATCTAGTATTCCACCTTCCCCAACTAGTTCATCTCCATCCTCTTCAGGAGGAGAGTCTTTAGACGAAGGCAGTTCTTCATCAGAACCATCTCATCCTTCGATACCACCAACTCCCATGGCAAACAAAATAATCATGCTAGATCTTGGCTCGATCAAGATGTCGTGGATATACCTGGACCCCAACACCCATTACCGAAACATCTAGAGAAATGGTTGCCTAAATTTGATCCGGATTCTAAACAAACCGCTGAATATCACATCAAAAAATTTATGTTGGCCATTAGACTCAGAAGTGTTGAACACCAGGATGTAGTATGAAAATTATTTCCTTATACTTTTGAGCGAAATGCCTCCACATGGTATTTTGCTCAATAGCCCCAAACCATCATCTCTTGGGACAAGTTTGAAACTTGTTTCTTGGAAAATTTTGGAGATGATAAATCTTCTGAAGTCTTGGTTATGGAACTCTCCAGTTTAAAAATGAATCCTAAGGAAAAATTGAAGGACTTTAATCAAATATTTCTCATGTTAAAGAATAAAATTCCTATAGATTCAATGCCTACAGAAAGTTTGATTGTTGCATATTATGCTAAATCCTTGCACAATAATATAGTCATATGGGTCAAAAGGTCTAAAAAAAAATACGTTGTTAGAAGATTTTGAGGAAGCAAGTCAAATTGAAAAATATATATTAAGCTTAAAAGACAATCTTAGTGGTGAAGAAGAAACAACCTCATCCTCTAAGAAGAAAATAGAAATTCTCAATAGACCACCTCAAACTAAAAATCAACAAGAAAATTTAGACTTAGAAAACTTGCAGAAAGATTTCCAAAAATTGTCCAACCAGGTCGTCGACTTGAAGAGATCAGCCAAATAGGCATCCACAAGCAAAGAAAGTTTTAAACCTCCTTTCAGGAAGCCTTTTCCTCCTAGCCAGCCAAACCTGACCATAGAAGGTCTAAATTTTGAAAGTTTACAGTATGCTTTGCAAACCACCCTAGAAGCACATGATAATTCTACTTTTTTTCCTCCTGTAAAGTCTGAAGATGTAATTAAGGAAGAGGCACCGGAAGAGGAAGACTCATCTCCCCCTGTTTTCGGTCACTTGTCGAACAATATTTTCAAGCGAATTTTGAAACTATTCACCCCTATAACACAAGAAGCAAAACGCAAAACAAACCCCCTTCTGAAGTGAATAAAAATGTGTTTCTAAAACAATCAAAGCAAGATGAAATTAAACAAAGCTTAGTAGCCCCAGTTTTAGAATACGATTTAATTGAAGATATGGAAAAATTGAGGGGTAATATTTTTGTTTTTGAACTACTGAAATTTCCCCTTATTTTGCAGAAAATGCTTCAAAGCATCGCTAAAAACAGTAAAAAGAGCGATCCTAGCAGCAAAAAATCAGCAGAAATTGTTTCAAACCCAGCTAAAAATGTCCCAACTAAAACGACATATGAACCACCAGATAAAAGGGACTTAGCAGAAAAAAATGTAGCAAATGTAGATAAAATTGTTTTAGGGACAACAACAAAAAATCAACAGAAATCTTATGTTAACACTCAGAAAAATGTCCCTCCTTTTCTGTTAACCTTTGAAATTTTTAATAGGAATGTACATAATTGTATGTTCGATTCCGGTGCATCATCAAACGTGATGTCTCTATCTGTGTGCCAAAAAATTAATGCAGAAGTTAAACCTTCTAATCTTAAAATCATTCAGTTAGATCGAACAAACGTTAAAGTAATTGGTGAGCTTATGAATGTGTTGATTAGATTATCATTCAATCCTAAGGTTCATGAGATAATTGATATTATCGTTTTTTATATCCCTGAAGTTTATGGCTTGTTTTTAACAAGGGATTGGTCAGAACAGTTGCACGGTTACTTTTCCATAGATTGGTCTCACCTGTGGCTGCCTAAAAATGGACAACCCAACAAAATCAAGATAAACAGAGAACATTATCTTAAGCATATCGTAACATATTTGAATGATGCAAATGAACCTTTCGTTACATCTGCTAATTCATTTGAAACGCAGGGAATGAATACCTTCTTTGGTAATTTCATGACCGAAATCTCTCCTATCATTGATCTTATGCAATAATCCGAAGTTGTAACCTATACTCAAACATCATCTTTGCCAAGTATACCAAGTATTTCCGATGATGCATTGATATGGTCCTTATACTTTGACGGATCCAAATCCAAAGAAGGAGAAGGCATTGGTTGTGTACTCATCGATCCATCAGGTAATAAGACTTTCATTGCTTGTCGGTTAGAGTTCGAATGTACTAATAACATGGCCGAGTACGAAGCACTTCTACAAGGACTTAGGAAATATTTGGATATGGACGTGCGGAATTTAATAGTATTTGGTGGTTCGGAGATCATGGTTAAGAAGGTAAGAAATGCCATACATTGCTTATCACCACATCTGAAAAGCTACCAAACAGAGGTATGGATTTTAATGCATAAATTTTCAGCATTCAACATAAATTCCATTCCTAGATTTAGTAATTCAGAAGCTAATTTATTGGCCAATGTTGCTTCTAAACTATTGCTCGTTGAAGGTCTTTCCCCTAATGATTTTTCAATTGAATTATTGTTTAGGCCATCGATCCCAGATAACATCACAAGTTGGAGAGTATTCGATGATGACCAACAGAACATCAACTTTTTGCATATGGAAGACACCTTCCAAGGTGCAGTCATTGATGAAGGTACTCACGATGAGAACCTCTGAAACTTCACGGTAATATCTGATCCTCGATCTCCTGAATCGACATCCGAGCTGGTAAACTCTATCCCCAGATCTGTCCTAAGACTAGAGAAATTTTATGACTTTCATGATAAATTTAGAGAGACAGTAAATTCTAAGACTAACAATTCTTCTTTGATTTATGAAACAGTTAATTTAGGAACAAAGGATAATCCTCAAAATATTAATCTGGGAAAGGGTTGTTCCAAGCAAGAAAAATCTTCTTTTATAAAACTAATTAAAGAATTTAAAGACGTGTTTTCTTGTACATATGATGACTTGAAAATATTAGACCCTAACATCATACAACATGTTATCCCCATGAAACCCTAGACTCAGCCTTTTCAACATAAAATGAGGAAGATGCATCCTAAATTGAAACCCACTGTTAAAAAGGAACTAAACAAATTACCAACTACAAAGATAATTTTTTCTGGTTAGGCACATGCAATGGGTGTCTAATTTAGTCCCTGTAAGGAAGAAAAGTGGTGAAATTCGACTCTGTGTTGATTTTCAAAACTTAAACCGAGCATCTGATAAAGACAACTACCATGTTCCTCCAATGGAACAAATCCTACAACAGGTGTCTAGTTCCGAAATACTATCTCTGCTAGATGGTTTTTGGGGATACAACCAGGTCCTTATGTCTCCCTCGAACCAGCTTAAAACCACCTTTCACACTCCATGGGGCACTTATGCCTACAAGAAAATGCCTTTTGGACTGATAAATGTCGGTGCCACTTTCCAGAGAGAAATGGATATTGCTTTCTGTGGCCTCATTAACCAGTCAGTCATGGTCTATCTTTATGATGTCACTATCTTCTCTAAAAATAACAAAGATCACTTGTCTCATCTCAGGACTGTCCTAGAATGATGCTGCAAGTTCGGCATATCTCTCAACCCTAAGAAATCGGTCTTTATAGTGGAGAAAGGAAAACTTCTTGGGTTTATAGTGTCTAACGATGTAATGATTATTGACCATGAAAGAACCCAAGCTATTGCTAAACTTCCCCCTCCTTCTTCCAAAAAAGCCATGTAGTGCTTTTTGGGCAAGATTAATTTCGTCAGAAGGTTTGTCCCAAGTTTATCAGAAATGGTTAGACCGTTATGATATTTAATTAAAAAGGATGTTTTGTACCATTGGGGACCACAAGAAAGCCAGGCTTTCGATTCAATTAAAAAAGAAATAATAGAAGCCCCTTCCTTGATGAGTCCCAACTTTTCTCAGGATTTCACTCTTTACACTTTTGCGTCTGACCAATCTTTGTTGTTGTGCTAAGACAGAAAAACACTGAAATGAATGAGATACCCATTGCCTTCATGAGTTCAAATTTCAAAGGATCAAAGCTTAATTATCCAGTAGTAGACCAGAAGGCATATGCCTTTTTCAAAGCAGTGAAACATTTCCCGTATTACTTGTTGAAATCCAAAACCAAGCTTATTGTTCCTTAACCAGTTGTAAGAAACCTGTTAGTACAAAAAGAAATGGGTGAGACAAGGGAAAATTGGATGACATCACTACAGGAATACGACCTTGAAATAACCCCTGCACAAATTGTTATAGGTCAAGGCATGTGTAAACTAGTGGTTGATTCAGTTGAAGAAAAAAAAAGTCAAATAAACACCTCAATTGTGAATAAGCATAACAAAAAACAGATCAGATGTGCGTAAATCACTACCAATTATTGGTATGAAAACATTAAATGTTATTTAACGAATGGATATGCTCCCCAAAATCTTGACCATAAAAACAGAAGAGCACTTAGGCTCAAATCTACATCTTTCTAGTTAATACATGATGTATTATTTCAAAAGAACTTTGATGGTGTTTTTCTACGTTGTTTAGAAAAGGAAGAGTCAGAAAAAGTTATATCTGAACTTCATACAAGTGAAGCCGGTGGTCACTTCGGTGGAGATACCACCTCCCACAAAGTGCTGAGAGATGGGTACTATTGGCCTACCTTGTTTAAATATGTCCATACGTTGTGTCATAAATGCATAATCTACCAAAAGGCTACAGGTCGGGTGAAAAAGGCAGCATTCCCTTTGCAGCCTATTAATGTAGATATCTCTTTTTAGCAATGGGGCCTTGACATCATGTTATAACCCTAAATTGCACCACACATGCTTACCTGGCATCAGGCCAACTCATATCCCTTCCTTGCCAAAGCCATGCTGAATAAACTCTTGAAAATCCTCTTAAATGAAGTAAAACGTGCCCTAAACTACTACTGCATGCGTTGGAACGCTGGCAGGCCTACTACTGCACGCGTTGGAATGTTGGTTGGCCTACGACAGCCCGCATTTACCTAACAAAGCACAAAAACAGGAAATTTTCCGACGGGACAAAAATCTATGGGTCAGTTAACTGAAACTCCCAGCCATGCATGGCCGAGAGTTCGTCCAAAACCCTAGCTCCTTCTAGCCTATAAAAGAAGGGGTAGGGGTACTATTTGGAGGGGGAAAAAAGATAGCAAAGAAACTCTGCCCAATTGTCGAATCCATTTGTCCCAACCCTTTAGCCTTTCCTCAAGATTAAGGAGAATTAAAGCAAAGCAGTTGGAGGACAAAGAAGAGGAGGAGCCCAGGATCAGGATCGAGGAACGGTGGTCGGTCTCTATCATTATTGTAAGTTGATTCATCTTGAGATTAATAAAATAATACTTTTCCCGTCCCAATGCATGAGTTATTTATATTTTATTTGATTTATGCTTAATCTCTAACCCTCAAGTAGAAAAATAGCATGCATGCGTAGTGTTTTGTCTTGATTGCAGGATTGTCTTTGGAAGGAGCAATGCAAACAAGCAGACAAAGCACAACGGAGGATCTACACCAAACATCAGTAAAAAGGTTAGTAGGTTTTTTCCATGCTTGTGTGTGAAAAAGGGGTTTGAGTTTTGGGGTGATAGGTTAAAAGTGATTTCTTTAAGGTCATGATCTGCATACAAGTTCAGCCCTAGCTTGTTAGTCCGTAGGGTATTATTTCCCAACAACAGAATTGGCGAATCCACTGGGGATTGTACTCTTAGGGTTTCTGGATTTAAGTGAGGTTTTTGGGTAGTTTAAAGGAGTAGATATTATGTTTCTTTGTTTGTTTGTTTTCTGTTAGATCAGAGCTAGCAGGGAACTTGGTTCTTAATACCAGTTTTTCCTTGACTGTTGCTTAACATTTATTATCGGGACACACAGAGGTACACGCGACCTGCAGAAGGCCTGCACGCGTGTAACCCGCGCCCTAACCTTCTACAACCCACGTTTGAACGCTTGTTGTAGAGGTTTCAGTAGCGTGTAGGACTCAGAGAGCTTGAGAGGCAGTCTCCTCTTCCCTTTCAAAATTTCACATTCTCAGGAGGCTTTCTGGATCCTATCTGGGTCTTGCTGGTTCACAGTCTTGTCTCAGTCTGCTTTATTACGTTTGTTAAGTTTTTGCAATTATTTTTCTTTTCTGTAAGAAGAAGCATCCAAGCCTTCAAGAGACCCTGGTTGTCAATACCAGAGGCCTCTTCCAGGTCTGGGCTACCTGTGTTTAGTTTTGTCTTGGAGTTTATACAAACCCGCGGCCTGTGCAAGTTCAGCCCGCGGGTACCCGCGCGCTATTATAGCTCAACATGCTTTGGCACGCGTGTTGTTTCAGTGACAGTCGCGGGCTTGACTGGTTGCTTTTCATCCTGGGTGGGGCAGTCATCCCCTCATGTGTTGAGAAGTGTTCCTATCAAGGGTTTGAGTCTAGGGATGCACAGTAAGTAGGTTAGGGCCTCTTACCCTTAGCCTGGTTTTTTCTTAGTTGATTGTTGATAAAAAAAAAAAAAAAAAGGATTTTGTTTTATGGTTTTTAGACAAGCGTAAGAGTCGATGCTTTCTTGATTGCCATTGTGCGTCTTTGCTCTGGTTCTTTGCGATCTGCACTTTAAGCCAGAATTTTATTTTGTTTTCTTGGTTTTGTGCTTGTCGACATTTTCCCTTTGTTGCTTCATTTAAGCACTTAAATAAAAAAAAATTCATCTCTTTTTCATTTTCTTCTTTTTTTGAAGATTGTGTTGTTGCATCAATAGCTAGGAAGAAGTCTTTTGTTCATAAGTTTTTGCAGTTCATTTAGAGCATAAGTAGCTCGCAGATTGAGCAAAATTCCTTTATGTTTGCTGCATGAAATCTTAGAAAAATTGAAAAGAAAAAGAATTTTTTCTTGGTGAAAAGTTGTTGGTTTTTGCATTTTTTGTAAAAGTTTTTGTTTCCAAACATTTCTTATTCATTTTGCTTTGAGTCTTTACACACCATCAGTTTCACCTTCATACCTTGTGATGTAAAAAATCCCATAAAAGCAACGCTAATTTAAAATCTATTAGACTCTTTTGTTTGTAGGGTTCATACACTAGCTCAGGACTAGGGCCTTGGAATAGGTTGGAGAGTAAATTCTCCAAGGCCACTCAAACCAAACATTGGAGTCTGTCATAGGGAGTGTAGAAGTCCTGTTACGTGAAAGTTATCCGGGACCCCCCTCTAACACAGGGGCTAAACACGAGGTCGCGTAAGGAAAGGTAGCAGAGATAACCCCTCCAAAGCTGGACCAAGCGTAGTGGAGAACACATATCGAGGATTTGTTAAGGGATTCCGTCGTTTTCATTTGCCATGGGGCTTTGTGAGTCTCGAATCCGTTCGAGGTCCTCAGTTGTCTTCCGGACCATTTTTTCTCGATACCCTTGACAGGTTTCGGGCTTGATACCCTGCTCATTGTGGTCTACCCGAATATCGACTGTACCCGCCTGGTGATTGTTCGCGTGCTGGAAAAATAGTTGCCAATATTTTTAGGGACATACACAGGTGACTGCGGGGGTATACCACGGTACCTAGGACAGACATCGGGCCACACTTTGCAGAGTATACCCGGAGGGTGATTCCGTTTTCGAGTTGCACTTGCACCGATAAGTTGCTCTAGTGTTGGTTGTTGTAACTGTTCTTCAAAATAGTTAGTGATTGCTTGTCTTATCTCATAGGGGCTTCTTTTTATTGTGTGTTACTATTTGCACGTGTAGAGTACCTTAGCGTGTTGTGGATCTTCTCACACAGTGGAGGATTCAGAGCTACACTGGTCATGAAGGCTTCTGGGCCTGTCGTCGATTATACTGGAGCCACCCCCACCACCATTGAGGCAGAAGCTAGACCAACAAGGATCTTTCGAAGAAATTGGGTTACAAACCATTGAGCCCGAACAATTCCCGGAGGAACCAACCGCCAATCTTGGTTCGGTTGAAACCCCAACCACTGATACTTGGCCGCAAGTTATTGTGCCAATTCAATTTTACGAACGCCTGTCAGTGCTTCACACAGTTATGGAACCAAATTCTGTTACTTCTTCTGGGATTTCTTCCATTACCACCACCGTTTCTACCACAGGAGAAGCTTCTCCTAACTTGTCGTCGTTGGCCCGAGCCACTACGGTCTCGGCCGCAACTACGTTGCACAGTGGACCGACCCCATCTATCGCGGCGGCTACATATCCCTTCACACCTAGTGCGACGGGCCCTCTGTTTTCATACAGTATGCCTAGTTCAGGTACAAGTCCTGCACTCACTCACTCCACTTTATAGACTTTGGGTCTGGGGGCAGGGAGCTCTAACGCTCCTCTGCAAGGTCAACTTGGGGGCATTCTTGTCCCTTTTAATGCTTTTCCTTACGCTGGAGGTCATATCTCTCCTTCGTCCCCTTCGCTTGGTGGTCTGCATCAGCAG
>ML778206.1:163079-198023 GCA_009831015.1 Picea engelmannii
TCTTTGGATTACTTAAGGGATTATATTGCAAGGTGGATGGAGGGTGGCAAGTCTTAAAGTTATGGATGAGTATTTTCCCCTCATTGACTACTCGGAGGACATGTTTTCTGAAGATCCAATATTTTTCAGTCCCACTTTTAAATTACACAATGCTTCATATGCATGCATTGAAGATTCTTTTGTCCTAGAGAAGGATTCAAGTGTGGAGATCATCGAGATCCATCCCTTTTTGCATGGATCGAGATAAGTGGATGATGGATCCTAAATCTAGCGGTCTCAACCTTGTTAGTACACTAATTTTACTTAGGGAGTGCCAATGGATCCCTCATTTTGCATGTCTACAATTCATGGTAAACCAATATGTGATTTGTCTGTCAATCTTGATTCTGCTTAGGTTGATTCTATCTATGAAGGGAAGTTGGATGGAAATGATTCTGGTAGTGGGTTTATTGGTGGCAAGATAGGGTTTACATAGTGTTGGCAACTGCTAATTATTTTTTATTCTTATCACAATCAAAGTTCCCATGGAGAAATCATAGCTTTCTGTAGCTTCCATCACCTTTCATTTGTAAATGTTTATGAGTTTCAAAACGATGATTGGGTTAAGCTTACCTTATTGAGTTTTCATTTACATTTTTTCGTTTGTTTTGTTTTGTTTTAAATTCATGACTGGAAGCATGAATTTAAATATAAAACTTGGCTTGGTTTCGTATCTTTTACCCTAGAAATGTCATTTTAAAGGTACCCATATATGTTTAAAACTCAAGACTTATGAATTTATTGATTATTACACTATCAAAATCTTTGTGTATTATGGGTATCATGACTTCATTGGTTCTATAGTTCATTGTTGAAATGTTTGAATGCACAAGAACCTTGGTTAACTGTTGATATTGTTCTTATGAGTTCAACAGTCATATCAACCCTTATGTAAATTGGTACAACCATGTTGTACTTGCATTTTCATTTCACCTTGTTGGCCCAAAACATTAATGAGACCATTCATGATGTGTATGAAGTTTAGTACTCTGTAGGGTTTGGCACTCATCATGAGAAATGGTTAGGAGTTTTATGAACCCTCTGGTTTTCATCTTCTCTAACTCTCCTATCCGAGATATGATACCCCCCAGACTCTGTAATTTTCATGTTATTACATTCTGCTTAGACCCGACTCTATTTCTCATTCGTTGGAAACCTAAGCCTATCCTTTGTAATATTTGTTGTATCCTTGTCGCAGTGGTAATGACACATGTGATTCGTATTGATCCGAATGGATGCCAAGATTTGATATCCCATGATGACGCTATTAACGACCTGAAGACTCAAGGGTGGGATGTGTTCCTCAAGAAGTTCGAAGGATACAACCTCTCAGTTGTGCAAGCCTTTGCACAGACTTTCAACAGTTTCAAGGCCAAGGTTGGGGATATACAATTGGAATTAACAGAGATTTTGTGAGTAGGGCAACAGGACTCCCATTAAAAGGTGAGAGGTGGCTTAATAACGCTAAAATAGAATATTTCCCATGGATTTTATTCATGGCTTCCTGCAAAACTACTTGTTGTACAAAAGGTATTCTTATTGCTCTGCTAAAACCTAGATGGCACAGTCTCCTTTTAATTCTGAAGCAGTTTGTTACATTTCAAGGCCGACATGGGTTGGTTTTTCTGTACCACATCTAGTTGCTTATGATTTTCGTAGGGTTTGAGTTGGATATGCCTTTTTACCTGTTAATGAGTCTTTACAAAATGTCTAAGCACTTTAAACAACAGAGTGTCAATTTGAGTTTGTTTCACCACGGGCTCGTTAAAATCTTGTTGGTTTATCACCTGTCGAAAATAGGTGACAATTGGGAGACCTTTCTGAGATGAAATGGATTCACCTAGGTCGACAATATAGTCAGCCCTCATTTATTTGCAAACCCTAATTTGGACAAACCAGTGACTGAAATCCAAGTCGTTGATTCATTTGATGGCTCAGAAATTAATGAACAAGTTGTTATGGTTGATGAAACCCCTGTGGATAAGGAATTACCATGTAGGTTTTCACCTAGAAGATCTCTGGAATAGGTAATAATTGAACTAAAAGAAAAGGATCATCCTGTGCCTATGAATGATTCTATTTTAAATGATAATGATAAGCCTGTTGTGAATAATTTTCGTAAGGGAAAGAAACCACAGAGCACGGATTTAAGTTTCAGGAATAAGAATGTTGGTCATTTGATTTCTATAAAACTAAGAAATAGAAAGAGTAATCATCTGAGATCGATGATCGACATTCAGATTGTGAGATAGATGATTTATTGGACCGTGAAGACCCAGAAAATCAGTGTTCGAGGAAAGAGGTTGTTACCCATGTCGAACAATATGACTTCGTGAATAATTTACCCCCGTGTCTTAAGGGAAAAGAAGGTTTTTCAGGTATCGGTCACAACCTGGAAAAAACCACAGGTAAAAATGAAGCACTCGTTGTCGACTATATTCCACGTTGATCTGCCATTACGTCGGTACACTGTGATAGTTGTCTCGACTGGATAAAGAGTTACTATACATATGTTCTGCTCTTATAGGCTCGAGCCAAATTCTTAGTTGCTCAAAATGCTCTGTTGAAACAAGAGAACCTTGACTTGAAGGCACACACAGAGAGAGAGAATAAATGATTCAAGAACATCGGTAATATAATCATTAAGAACAACAACCAGTTTCAAAGCAATTATAAATTCCGAACTATCAAATACCTATTTGGCTAATTTCTAATGGTAAAACGATTTTGTCTTGATTTTATTCAATTTTGTTCTGCAAAATCGAAATAGGTAGATTTAATTTTTTTATTTCATATGCTAAAAATAAGACTAGCTACAAAATCTATGATTTTGTAGATAGTCTCTTTTGAATAATAATTAGTAATTGTTTTTCTGAATATCAAATCGGTTTGCCTATTTACAGGAAATGGAAGATTATGTTATTGATTGCATGGAGAAAACACTTTGAATCATACGCTCAAATATTCAGTAGTTCTGTCTTTTTTATGTTTATAAAACTTTGGCTTATTTTGACAAAACCAACTCATGCATGAGTGGTTACTATTTTCACTATTTTTGTAATATTATCTATTTTTTTTGGATTCAACTCTATCTTGTATGATATGATCATTTGAATCCTGAAGTAGTTTAAATATTTTTCACTCTTGGTAGTGAAAACATATTTTTTTTGGACACATTATGGACATGTAACTTTCAAGTTTGAAATGGACAAGATGTTCAATCTTTGGCTTTAGACCAATGTGGTGCTTACCCATTACGTTTTGCCTTTTATATTATGGAATGTTATTACGCTTTACAACTTTAGTCTTATTTTTGTATAATATTTCATATTATTCGGCACTTTAATTATGTTTGTATCTTGTTGTTCATATATTACATCTGTGATCATTATTTCATTTAAATATCATTGATTTATGCTTGATGTTAAATGACGTATTACATGAGTGCTTAATATTGAATTTCTTTCACTATAAGTGTTTATCATTATAAGATCACCAGATCTGTATGTTTATTACTCTGCTCTTATATTCCTACTCTGAAAACACCTTTGAGTTTGTTTCTAGAAGTGTTAGCCCTAGCCTGTTACAGGTTTTTCTCATAGGCAAGACAACTGGGAGTTTGAATCGTGCAGACATAAACTCATTAGTTGATTAATCTCAAGTTAGTTTACTTGTATTCTATTTCTTTTATTAGTTTATTTATCAATGAAATAAGAATAATTTAAATTCGTTTTGACTGTTACTCTGTTCTTATTTCAAATTTGGTTTTAATTAGTATTCTTTAGTTCTTTAGATTTTAAATATTAAACAGAAAAATATAAAATCTATGTGCTTTCTTTATCTACTTCATAAACACTTGCAAAAAACATCGATTTCGCAAGATATCCAGTGAAACTTGCAAATTGAATATACATTGTTCAAAACCATATGCACATATCCATACTTCTATTTTGACATTTGTAAATTATTGAACTTACATTATTAGTATCATAGATTTATAGGTTTATTTCATTTCTTTCATTTATAGGACTCTAGTTGGCTAACGGAGCCATTAAATCCGTCAAGTCATTTTATTCCAAACGGCTTGGGTTATTTAGACAACCCCATTCCAAATTTGACCTTCCAGTTGATGGTGTGTCATACACGCTCGTCAACAAATGGCACTAGAAGGAGGGCATGAATTAAATTGATGGCACGTGGAGGTCGCAAAAATCCTCCCCCACACACTCGCACTCTTGTTGTAACACATAGTCACTCAGAAAATAATGTTACACTTGAAAAAACAACTACCTCAAACGATAACCCTAATATCCCCATTGAACCAGTGACACCAATTCCTCAAGGGGTCAACATCCAAGAAATTGTTCATCGGTCACTCATAGTGCCTTAGACCATATCAGACAACCTGGTAGGCGAATTAATCAACCCTTTGACTTCACAGATATTCAACAACAGCGTCAAGGCACTGGTCTTCCCGAAAACAATTTAGGTAGTAATACTACCAATCCTACTAAAACACCTATCCTTGGAGCCAGAGGATCTGGTATTCCACCTTCCCCAACTGGTTCATCTCCATCCTCTTCAGGAGGAGAGTCTTCAGACGAAGGAAGTTCTTCATCAGAACCATCTCAGCCTTCGATACCACCAACTCCCATGGCAAACAAAATAATCATGCTAGATCTTGGCTCGATCAAGATGTCGTGGCTATACCTAGACCCCAACACCCATTACCGAAACATCCAGAGAAATGGTTTCCTAAATTTGATCTGGATTCTAAACAATCCACTGAATATCACATCAAAAAATTTATGTTGGCCATTAGACTCCGAAGTGTTGAACACCAAGATGTAGTATGAAAATTATTTCCTTATACTTTTGAGGGAAATGCCTCCACATGGTATTTTTCTTAGCAGCCCCAAACCATCGTCTCTTGGGACAAGTTTGAAACTTGTTTCTTGGAAAATTTTGGAGATGATAAATCTTCTGAAGTCTTGGTTATGAAACTCTTCAGTTTAAAAATGAATCCTAAGGAAAAAGTGAAGGAATTTAATCAAATAATTCTCACGTTAAAGAATAAAATCCTTGTAGATTCAATGCCTACAGAAAGTTTGATTGTTGCATATTATGCTAAATCCTTCCACAATAATATAGCCATATGGGTCAAAATGTATAAAAAAAACATGTTGTTAGAAGATTTTGAGAAAGCAAGTCAAATTGAAAAATATATATGAAGCTTAAAAGACAATATTAGTGGTGAAGAAGAAACAACCTCATCCTCTAAGAAGAAAATAGAAATTCTCACTAGACCACCTCAAACTAAAAATCAACAAGAAAATTTAGACTTAGAAAACTTGCAGAAATATTTCCAAAAACTGTCCAACCAGGTCGTCAACTTGAAGAGATCAGCCAAATAGGCTTCCACAAGCAAATAAATTTTTAAACCTCCTTTCAGGAAGCCTTTTCCTCCTAGCCAGCCAAACCTGACCATAGAAGGTCTAAATTTTGAAAGTTTAAAGTATGCTTTGCAAACCATCTTAGAAGCACATGATAATTCTACTTTTGTTCCTCCTGAAAATTCTGAATATGTAATTAAGGAAGAGGCACCGGAAGAGGAAGACTCATCTCCCCCTGTTTTCGGTCACTTGTTGGACAATATTTTCTAAGCGAATTTCGAAACTATTCACCCCTATAACACAAGAAGCAAAATGCAAAACAAACCCCCTTCTGAAGTGAATAAAAATGTGTTTCTGAAACAATCAAAGCAAGATGAAATTAAACAAAGCTTAGTAGCATCAGTTTTAGAATATGATTTAATTGAAGATATGGAAAAATTGAGGGATAATATTTTTGTTTTTGAACTACTGAAATTTCCCCTTATTTTGCAGAAAATGCTTCAAAGCGTCGCTGAAAAATGTAAAAAGAGCGATCCTAGCAGTAAAAAATCAACATAAATTGTTTCAAACCCAACTAAAAATGTCCCAACTAAAACAACATATGAACCACCAGATAAAAGGGACTTACCAGAAAAAAAATGTAGCAAATGTAGATAAAATTGTTTTAGGGATAGCAGCAAAAAATCAACAGAATTATGATGTTAACACTCAGAAAAATGTCCCTCCTTTTCTGTTAACCTTTGAAATTTTTAATAGGAATGTACATAATTGTATGTTTGATTCTGGTGCATCATCAAACATGATGTCTCTATCTATGTGCCAAAAAATTAATGCAGAAGTTAAACCTTCTAATCTTAAAATCATCCAGCTAGATCGAACAAACGTTAAAGTAATTGGTGAGCTTACGAATGTGTTCATTAGACTATCGTTCAATCCTAAGGTTCATGAGATAATTGATATTATCATTTTTTATATCCCTGAAGTTTATGGCTTTTTTTTAAGAAGGGATTGGTCATAACAGTTGAATGGTTACTTTGCCACAGATTGGTCTCACATGTGGCTGCCTAAAAATCGACAGCCCAACAAAATTAGGATAAACAGAGAATGTTATCTTAAGCATATTGTAACATATCTGAATGATGCAAATGAACCTTTCGTTACATCTACTAATTCATTTGAAACGCAGGGAATGAATACCTTCTTTGGTAATTTCATGACTAAAATCTCTCCTATCATCGATCCTGCGCAACAATATGAAGTTGTAACCTATACTCAAACATCATCTTTGCCAAGTGTTGGTGACGGAAGTCACTCCTAGATTTCTAGCAGGAGCAGAGCCCGACGCCCATCAGTTTTATGTCACAGTGTTTTTTTATGGGTGATCAAATGGACAGAGACTCGGGGAGATGTCACTCTAACTCAGAGACTGGGTCCGACATGTATGAAACAAAGGAGGTCTTGATCTAACTTCAATCAGTGGGTTGATTAAAAGGTGAATAGGTGGAATATTTGATATGAAGAGTGAACAAACTACTTCGAGTGACAGGCTTTCGGTAATTTGTAGAAGAAAAACTCTGAAAGCGAGATCCTCTGGTTCAGGGTTTCGAGATACTGAATAAGGGACTTGACTGGATTCTCCAATTCCAAGTCGTTCAGCGTTAGGAAAGTCACAAGGACTGATTAGAGGCAATGCGACTGTCACAGTGATCAAATTCTTCATCATCCTATAACAGTTGCAACTCGACTAGATTCTCCAATTCCGAGCAGCTCTAACACAGTTTAAACAAAGACATGAAAGAAACTGACATTCATAAGGCAAGAAGTCTCAAGAGTTTATACATAACCAGAGATAACAGTGCTTTATTAAAGATTTACAACCGGGAGCTCTGATCTACCATCCATCCTTACAAAAATGGCGAAATCGCCTACATATACTCAGAACAACAGCTGCAACAAAATCGAGACACTACATTAAAAGATTTGCATCTGCATGGCTTCTGACAGTCTGCACCTGCAGTCTCTGAATGATCGTGCACATATGGCATACGCAATCGAACCCCTGACAGTTCAGTGGGCGAATCGACGTGCCTTTAATTCATAGCCGGACCTTCCCATTATGGCGGAGACGATGTCTAACCACCATCAACTGCTTCAATAACTGCTCCATTGGGATTGAGGATGGCCCGGCCAACTCGGCACCCCTGCGACGTGGCAATCACTTAAGGGTGCCACCTGGATTAGCCGAATGGTCTTTCTTTGGATGTTGCTTCGCTGGACTGCTGCGAGGGACCCCTATGATGGATGAGGACGAGGGTATGGCGAGAATGATGGTGGGAGTCGTGGCAGCGGATGAGGAATGCTACAGGAGATGGACAGGACACAGGTGGAGATAACAGGAAGTGCAGGAGTAAAAGTGCATGGTGGAAGGTGATGAAGTGGAGGATACACATGGCAGGGGACAAGGAGGCCAGGAGGAGAACAGATGGCAAGGGGAAGAATGGTCCACCAGCTGACACAACGGGGAAAGGGCCCACACTGATTAACAATAGATAAACTGAGGAGGAGGGGATCGCGTGAGCGTCGTTGATCCGGGCGCTTAGATCTCGGCCATTGGGAAGCTGCATGCCCGATTNCCCCTCTGCTTAAAGTTAGAAAAGCAGGGGGGGTCCAGAATTTCCTTGAGCGTCATTGATCTGGGTGCTCCGATCAGGACCGTTGAAGAGATGTGCCCTCGATTCTAGACCCCCCCCCTCCGCTTAAAGGTAGAAAGGCGGGGGGGTCTGGAATCCGATGCGCACTGTTGATCTGGGTGTGTGAAATCTTGTTGTCCAGATCTGCTTGTCGCTTAACAATAGATGCATTGGCGGCCTGAATTTAGGATAAGTGGGTTTTTCACCCACTCCTTTGCATTTCACCCCCCGCTACAAGAAATATCGCTAACATTTGGCTCCATGGGGGATAGAGTTGTCCCTGTGATGCTCTAAGAACTCTTTTGCAGATTCAGTGCCTTGATGTTGGGCTATGGAGTCATTTATTAGGATGAAAACAAAAAACAATATTTACAAAACAAAACAAAAAGAGCCGACTTCGGCTCACAGAAAACATTTTTTTAAGAAACGCCCATTTACTGGGACACTAAAAACTTCTTTGCCTTCCATATCCTGCAACCTGTAAGTGTTGTTTGAAAATACTTCAAGGATCTTGAAAGGCCCAAACCAGAGGGAATCAAATTTACTTTGTTTGCCTTTTTCCTGCTTGGGTGCATCCCATTTGAGCACCAGATCACCCTGCTCGAATTCTTTCTTTCTGCTCTTCCTGTCGAAAGCCTGCTTGATATTCTGTTGATGATCGTAGGCCATGTTCATGACATGCTCTCTGATCTGTTGTACTTCCACCATCTGATGAATCCTTCTGACCATATTGTCAGGCTCTCCTTCAAGGTCCTGGAGGAATTTCGCCACAGATAAGGCGAGCTAAGTAAGGAAAACTGCCTCTGTTCCGTAAACAAGCTGGAAGGGTGAGATGCTAAGGGACTTCTTTGTTGTTACCCGATCAGCCCATAGAGAAAATTTGAGCTTTGAATCCCATGCCCTTTTATTATCTTCCAGTAACTTCTTAATGAGCTTGATCAGACTTTTATTGGAAGATTCTGCCAGTCCATTTCCTTGAGGATAACAGGGAGTAGAGTGAATCAGTGAAATCCCATACTGTTTGCAAAACTGGACCAGTGGCTCAGACCTAAAGGAGGCAGCATTGTCAGTGACAATCCTGCTAGGGCAACCAAACCGGGCAAAAATGTCCTCCAGGAAGCTGATAATTACTTTATGAGAAGTGATCCTGGTGGGGATAGCTTCTATCCACTTGGTGAAATAGTCTGTTGCAGTTAGGATCCATCTGTGTTGGCCACTTAAGGGGGGATGAATTTCTCCGATGAAGTCCAATCCCCATTGCTAAAAAGGTGATGAGACTACTACAGGCTTTAACGACAGAGATTTGAGATGCTACTTCCCTGAGAACTTTTGGCATTTGATGCAAGCTCTGATTTCTCGACAAACATCAGAGAATAAAGTGGTCCAATAGTACCCAGCTTGGAGGATCTTATGGGATGTGGTCTTCCAGAAATAATGACCTCCGCAAAGGCCGCTATGGAAATCGAACATAACCTGTTGGGCCTCTTGTGGGTCCAGACATCTTAGTAATACCCCTAGGGGGTCTTTCCAATACAGGGCTTGGTCAATGAGGCAATACCTGACCGCCTTGAGCTTTAAAGCTCTCGCCTGAATTTTTTTTATTCCATCAGGAGGCCTTAATTCTTGCAGAAAGTACAAGATATCCTTGTACCAGGGGCATGTTGTTAGTGATAAGGCACCCTGAGAATTCTTATTGGATGACTCAGTTTGCTGTATCTTTGAGCAGGTGTTGATGTGGCTGATCCCCAGGGCTTTTCAATTGGACTCAGCCAGTAACTTGGCTAAACCCTGTCCCTTTATTAACTTGGTGGGATTAATCTCCAGATCAAATTCTAGGATCTTGGCAATCCACTTCCCTCTTTTCCCATCCATGTCAGACTGTATAAGGATGTCCTTCACAGAAGCTGAAGGAACATACGCTATCACCTTTGAGTGCAGGACATAGATTCTGAAGGCTTTGAGGGCCTTTAATAAGGCATAAGCCTATTTTTCCATGATTTCATACCTGGTTTCTGCATCTCTCAATGCCTTGCTGAAGAAGGCAATGGGTTGTTCTCGTCCTTCCTCATTTCTCTGTAACAAAACTGTTGCTACTGTATCAAAAGAGGCAAAAGAGAAAATCAGGAACTCCTTGGAATAGTTAGGATTGATCAGAACAGGTTCCTTAGTCAATGCTCTTTTTATTTGGATGAAAGATTCCCTGGGTTCATCAGTCCATTTCACTTCATTTCCCTTTCTGAGCATGGCTGTGATATTTTTTACCAACTCAGCAAAATTTGAGACAAATCTCCTTAAGAAATTAATCTTCCCTAAGAAGGCCTGAACTTCATTTTTGGATCTAGGAAGCGATAGGGTTTGAATTGCCTCAACCCTACTAGGATCGATCCTTACTCCTCCTTCTGATACTATATGGCTTAATAGCTTCCCTTCTTTCATAGCAAACAAAGATTTTCTGGGATTTAAGGATAGGCCAAACCTCTGACATTTTAGAAGAACTTTCCTCGGATGGTTGCAGTGTTCTCTGCTGGACCTAGAGAAGACTGTTATATCATCCAGGTAGATTACCACAAACTTATCTTTCTCCCCGATAAAGGCTATGTCCATGGCTCGCTGAAATGTTGCCCCTGCATTCATTAATCCGAAAGGCATTTTGGCATACATGAATGTGCCCCAAGGAGTGGTGAAGGTTGTTTTTTCCCTGTCCTCAGGTATGACTGATATCTGATTATAGCCAGAGAAACTGTCAATCATGGATATCCTAGCCGCGTCGGTTACCCTCTGCAGTATTTGTTCCATGTTGGGCAGGGGGTAATTGTCCTTCCTTGAGTTCCTATTCAAGTTCCTGAAATCGACACAGAGTCTGATTTCTCCTCTTTTCTTTCTTACTGGGACCAAATTGGCCACCCAATCGAAATATCTCAAAGGGACGATAATTTTGGCATCTAGCAATTTCTTCACTTCTTTCTCTATGATAGGTAGCAACATGGGATTTATTTGTCTCAGCTTCTGCCTGAATGGATTAGCCTCTGCTTTCAGTGGAATCTTTTGTTCAATGACAGACGTGTCATAAGTTTCGAGGTCTTTGTATGTCCATGCAAACACATCAGCAAATTCTTTCAGCAACTCAATATATCCGGCCCTCTGTTCTCTAGTCAAACTGCTTGATAATTTGACAAACCTAGGCTCCTCCTGTGTGCCAATGTTACATTCGGCTATGTCAGCGTCTTTACTTGAAACACCACCCTTTATTGCCACATCATTCTTGTCAAACAACCTGTCTAAAGGGACCAGTCCCCTGGGAATGTGATTTCTAGGCAGCTGAATAATCTAGTGATTAGCAATTTTATTTGCAAACACCTTAGGTTGAGGTTCACCCTCTGGGTCAGGATCTTGATCAATGTGCAGTGCCAAAAAATCATCGACGGTCTCAAGAAAATTTCTAATTTCAATGTCATCCTCAAATACCTCCCAGTGCTTTACATTGTCTGGGATGGATGGTTTGTATCTTGTTTCGACCTCACCATGGATCTTTGGTGGCAGAGAGGCCTTGAATAGACTAGCCGAAACAGCTAAGGAATCGGCAGAGGTAGTTTCTTCCCTTGGGACAAAAGTAATGTTGAAAGATGAGAAAAAATTATCAATCATGTCCCATACCTCATTCCTGTAACTCCTGAGCCGAGGATGCTTATCCTGATAAACATTCCTGACCTGTTGGATTATCAATTCTGCATCTCCGAACACGGACACCTTTTCAATTCCCATTTCTTTTGCAGCCCTCATACCCAGAACAAGAGCTTCGTATTCCGCTACATTGTTGGTAGTTTCAAATTATATCTTGTATGACAGGGATATAGTCTCTTGGTAGGGAGATATGAAAATTACTCCAGCGCTAGCACCCATACTGGAGGAATCCCCTTCAAAGAACATCTTCCAGACAGAGGTGAATGGAGGAGGTATCTGCTAATCAATAATAGGTTGCATTCTTATCTGTAAAGGGACCTCAGGAGTTCCAGTAATCTGTAACAGACTAGACCCCAAGTCAGTGTCAAGTGTGAAGATGGGGTGGTTAGTGGGGTTTGCTTCATCACTGACAATATAGGCTAGTTGGGCCTCTCTGTACAACCTCCTATGCTCTCCTCCGAAGACCGGAATAGTAGCGTATGTGAGGTCCATCTGTAGTGTTCCTCCAAGCCTTTTAATCCGAGACCTTGACAACAGCATGCCGAACTTGGGAGGAACATTAGCTACCACAATGTCCATGACCACACTCTTCATGGGCAGTTGAAACAGAGAAACCACCAGGTCCTTGATGACTCCCAGACATTGCACCCTTCTTGAATCAAAAGAGTATAGATCATGATAGGCCCTGGTCACTTCTAATCCCATTTCTTCCATTACTGTTTTGGGCATAAGGTTATGGGAAGCCCCTAAGTCCATGAGGCAGTTATGCAACACTTTATCATGTATGTTCAGGGATGTGTAGAAGGGAGGGGATGAATCATCTCTATCCTCTACCATGGGACCTAGGATGACGGCAAGATTTTCATCTTGAAGGTTTATTGAGTCAGAGGGAGGTTGGGGGGACTCAGATTGTAGCAACTTGGAGAGGGACCTTTTGAAGTCTTCATTTTTAACTAGCTCAGAGAGAGGTACATGAATCCTAATCTTCTGAATCTCATGCTAAAAATTGAAGGAGGGGATAGGTTTAGGAGCTTCTCTTACCTCAGTGACAGGCTCTTTGGCTGTTGGCGAAGCACTCTGAGCCTTCTTTTCTTTAGTTGTGGTTGTTGCAGTTTTAGTAGGCTTATTTGTTATGAGGGGCTGGTCTGAGCCGTCGAGGTCTCCTTCTTTCCTTCTCGATATGAGATTATATCTGTTAGAAGTGTGACCAACCCCTTCTCCCTTCCCTAACTCATGGATCTGAATTTTCATCAAAGATCTTTCATATGCAGACTGAGTCAAGTGGGGAAAAGGGGGAGTCTCTTCAATACAATGAATTTATGGGCCAAACTCATCTATCTCCTCTCTTTCCTCATGATCAACTAGGTTGTTTTGGAGGGGGGTTTGAACCCTTTGATCTTCTCTGTCCTTTCCCCTTTGTTCCCTCGGGAAATCCTGAGGCATATTGTTAGCAGGTCGTCTGAAACCTCTATTATCAGTGTTCTAGGGATTTATGTACATGGGCTTCCCCTCTAATTCCCACCTCTCCATCTTGGCAGCAAACGATTTTATGGCTCTAGCTGTCTCATCTGTTTGATGGGGCAGGGGAGAGGAACTGGATGAGGAAGCTTCAGGCCTATTCTTGGACGTACTTCTATCACCCGTGTTTCTGAGTTGGTTGACAACCAATATGTTAGATTCTACCTCCATGGCTGCATCCTGCATGTGGGCCAGCGTAGCAGCTCTTCTCTCTTTCAGCAGTAGGCAGAAATTAGGATCAAAAGTGTTGGAGTAAGTGATCATTACAGAGGCTTCGGAGGGTTTTATCTCAACAGGGATTCTATTGTACATTTTATTAAATCTCTTGGAGAAGTCGGGGACAGACTCTCCTTCCTTTCTCTTCAACGACCCAAACTCTGTCATGTAATACATGAAATCCTTCTTATCTCCCCACTGCCTCAGGAAAGTATTATCCAGGGCTTCAATTCCAGAAATAGATCTGCGAACTAATCCTCTAAACCATTTCCTTACCTCACCATCCAGGCTATGGACAAAAACCCTCATCCAGACATCTTCATCTCCAATGTTCAGGTTGTCTGCATAACTGTAGAAAGCAGACAGGTGTTCTTCCGCAGTTATGTCCCCTTCCCTAGGGAACTTGGGCATATATTTCAAGTAATCTCCAGTAGGGAAAGGATTCAAGGGATGAGGTAAGATCAAGGGAGCATACCTAGTGGAAACTATGGCGTCAATTCTATTCAGAGGGGGATTAGCACCGGCCATAGGAATATTAGGTGGAGGAGAATTTGGAGGAGAAGGAGTTCGCAAAGTGGTGACCAAGGATGAGTTCTTAATGGGAGTGGGAAACAAGAGAGGATTTAAGGAGAAAGCTAACGAGCTCAAGTCAACAGGTGCTCCTCCTTGTGCAGGAGTGGGGAAATCTTATGTGGTCCTGGGTCTATGCCAAGGTACAGCTTCAGAGGAGAGGGGAGTGACAAATATGTCTCCCTCCAATCCTAGACCAGGAGGGGAAAACTCAGCAGGAACACTCCCAAAATTTAGGAAATGAGAAACTTCTGAAGGAGGTCTATTAAGAAACTGAGGAGGAGATAGCGGATTACATGTTTCGGTGGTGGAATCTTCTGCTTCAAGGGCCTTTCCTTTTCTGAGAACCACCTCTAGATCGGTTTCAGGTATAGCTAGGGGAAGCTGTGGATGGAACCACGTGTGTCTTCCTCTGAAATCCAAAATTAATAGAGCAGGTTCTCCCCAGCGGATTCGTCACAATGGAGTCGCCAGGTGCACAACAGCAATCTTGATAATTCTGATATCTGATGCACCTTCAGAATCAACTGATCGTTGTCGTTCTGACTAAGGAAAATCTTCAACTTCATCCCCGGAAACGGCGCCAGAAATGTTGGCGACGGAAGTCACTCCTGGATTGCTAGCAAGAGCATAGCCCGACGCCCATCATTTTTATGTCACAGTGGTTTTTTATGGGTGATCAAATGGACAGAGACTCGGGGAGATGTCACTCTAACTCAGAGACTGGGTCCGACATGTATGAAACAAAGGAGGTATTGATCTAACTTCAATCAGTGGGTTGATTAAAAGGTGAATAGGTGGAAGATTTGATATGAAGAGTGAACAAACTACTTCGAGCGACAGGCTTTCGGTAATTTGTAGAAGAAAAACTCTAAAAGCGAGATCCTCTAGTTCAGGGTTTTGAGAAACTGAAGAAGGGACTTGACTGGATTCTCCAATTCCAAGTCATTCAGTGTTAGGAAAGTCACAAGGACTGATTAGAGGCAATGTGACTGTCACAGTGATCAAATTCTACATCATCCTATAACAGTTGCAACTCGACTGGATTTTCCAATTCCAAGCAGCTCTAACACAGTTTAAACAAATACATGAAAGAAACTAACATTCATAAGGAAAGAAGTCTCAAGAGTTCATACATAACCAAAGATAACAGTGCTTCATTAAATCTTTACAACCGGGAGCTCTGCTCTACCATCCATCCTTACAAAAATGGTGAAATCGCCTACATATACTCAGAACAATAGCTGCAACAAAATCGAGACGCTACATTAAAAGCTTTGCATCTGCATGGCTTCTGACAGTCTACACCTGTAGTCTCTGAATGATCATGCACATATGGCAGACGCAATCGAACCCCTGACAGTTCAGTGGGCGAATCGATGTGCCTTTAATTCATCGTCGGACCTTCCCATTATGGCGGAGACGATGTCTAACCACCATCAACTACTTCAATAACTACTCCATTGGGATTGAGGATGGCCCGACCAACTCGGCACCCCTGCGACGTGGCGGTCACTTAAGGGTGACACCTCGATTAGCCGAACAGTCTTTCTTTGGATGCTGCTTTCCTAGACTGCTGCGAGGGACCCCTATGATGGATGAGGACAAGGGTATGGCAAGAATGATGGTGGGAGTCATGACAGCGGATGAGGAATGCTACGGGAGATGGATAGGACACAGGTGGAGATAACAGGAAGTGCAGGAGTAAAAGTGCATGGTGGAAGGTGATGAAGTGGAGGAGACACATGGCAGGGGACAAGGAGGCCAAGAGGAGAACAGATGGCAAGGGGAAGAATGGTCCACTAGCTGACACAACAGGGAAAGGGCCCACGCTGATTAAAAATAGAGCAACTGAAGAGGAGGGGATCGCACGAGCGCCATTGATCCGAGCGCTTAGATCTCGGCCGTTGGGAAGCTGCGCACCCGATTCCGGACCCCCCCCCCCCTCTTCTTAAAGGTAGAAAAGCAGGGGGGGGTCCGGAATTGCCTTGAGCGTCGTTGATCTGGGCACTCCGATATGGTCCTTATACTCTGACGGATACAAATCCAAAGAAGGAGAAGGCATTGGTTGTGTACTCATCAATCCGGTAGGTAATAAGACTTTCATTACTTGCTGGTTAGAGTTTGAATGTACTAATAAGACGGTCGAGTACGAAGCACTTCTACAAGGACTTAGGAAAGATTTGGATATGGATGTGTGGAATTTAATAGTATTTGGTGATTCGGAGATCATGGTTAAGAAGGTAAGAAATTCCATACATTGCTTATCACCACATCTAAAAAGCTACCAATCAGAGGTATGGATTTTAATGCATAAATTTTCAGCATTCAACATAAATTACATTCCTAGATTTAGTAATTCAGAAGCTGATTTATTGGCCAATGTTGCTTCTAAACTATTTCTCTTTGAAGGTCTTTCCCCTAACTCTTTTTCAATTAAATTATTGTTCAGGCCATCAATCCCAGATAACATCACAAGTTGGAGAGTATTCGATGATGACCAACAGAACATCAACTTTCTACATATGGAAGACACCTTCCAAGGTGCAGTCATTGATGAAGGTACTCACGATGAGAACCTCTCTCGATCTCCTGAATCGACATCCGAGATGGTAAACTCTATCCCCAGATCTATCGTAAGACTAGAGAAATTTAATGACTTTCATGATAAATTTAGAGAGACAGTAAATTGTAAAACTAACATTTCTTCTTTGATTTATGAAACAGTTAATTTAGGAACAAAGGATAATCCTCAAAATATTAATCTGGGAAAGGGTTGTTCCGAGCAAGAAAGATCTTCTTTTATAAAACTATTTAAAGAATTTAAAGACGTGTTTTCTTGTACGTATGATGACTTGAAAATATTCGACCCTAACATCATACAACATGTTATCCCCATGAAACCCTAGACTCAGCCTTTTCAACAGAAATTGAGGAAGATGCATCCTAAATTGAAGCCCACTATTAAAAAAGAACTAAACAAATTACTAACTGCAAAGATAATTTTTCTGGATAGGCACACACAATGGGTGTCTAATTTAGTCCCTGTAAGGAAGAAAAGTGGTGAAATTTGACTCTGTGTCGATTTTCGAAACTTAAACCGAGCATCTGATAAAGACAACTACCATGTTCCTCCAATGGAACAAATCCTACAACAGGTGTCTAGTTCCAAAATAATATCTCTGCTAGATGGTTTTTTGGGATACAATCAGGTCCTTATGTCTCCCTCAGACCAGCTTAAAACCACCTTTCGCATTCCATGGGGCACTTATGCCTACAAGAAAATGCCTTTTGGATTGATAAATTTCGGTGCCACTTTCCAGAGAGAAATGAATATTTCTTTCTGTGGCCTCATTAACCAGTCAGTCATGGTCTATCTTGATGATGTCACTATCTTCTCTAAAAATAACAAAGATCACTTGTCTCATCTCAAGGTTGTCCCGGAATGATGTCGCAAGTTCGACATATCTCTCAACCCTAAGAAATCGGTCTTTACAGTGGAGAAAGGAAAACTGCTTAGGTTTATAGTATCTAGCGATGGAATGATTATTGACCCTGAAAGAACCGAAGATATTGCTAAACTTCCCCCTCCTTCTTCAAAAAAATCCATGCAGTCCTTTTTGGGCAAGATTAATTTCGTCAAAAGGTTTGTCCCAAGTTTATCAGAAATGGTTAGACCGTTATGATATTTAATTAAAAAGGATGTTTTGTACCATTGGGGACCATAAGAAAGCCAGACTTTCGATTCAATTAGAAAAGCAATAATAGAAGCCCCTTCCTTGATGAGTCCCGACTTTTCTCAGGATTTCACTCTTTACACTTTTGCGTCTGACCGATCTTATGTTGTTGTGCTAAGACAGAAAAACACTGAAATAAATGAGATACCCATTGCCTTCATGAGTTCAAATTTCAAAGGAGCAAAGCTTAATTATCCAGCAATAGACCATCATGCATATGCCTTTTTCAAAGCAGTGAAACATTTCTGGTCTTACTTGTTGAAATCCAAAACCAAGATTATTGTTCCTTAACCAGTTGTAAGAAACCTGTTAGTACAAAAAGAACTGGGTGAGAAAAGGGAAAATTGGATGACATCACTACAGGAATGCAACCTTGAAATAACCCCTGCACAAATTGTTAGAGATCAAGGCATGTGTAAACTAGTGGTTGATTCAGTTGAAGAAAAAAAAAGTCTAATAAACACCTCAATTGTGAATAAGCATAACAAAAAACAAATCAGATGTGCGTAAGTCACTACCAATTATTGGTATGACAACATTAAATTTTATTTAACGAATGGATCTGCTCCCCAAAATCTTGACCATAAAAATATAAGAGCACTTAGGCTCAAATCTGCATCTTTCTAGTTAATACATGATGTATTATTTCAAAAGAACTTTGATGGTGTTTTTCTACGTTGTTTAGAAATGGAAGAATCAAAAAAAGTGCTATCTGAACTTCATGCAAGTGAAGTCGATGGTCACATCGGTGGAGATACCACTTCCCACAAAGTGCTGAGAGATGGGTACTATTGGCCTACCTTGTTTAAATATGTCCATACGTTGTGTCATAAATGCATAATCTGCCAAAAGGCTACAGGTCAGGTGAAAAAGGAAGCATTCCCTTTGCAGCCTATTACTGTAGATATCCCTTTTTAGCAATGGGGCCTTGACATCATAGGAACAATTAATCCCTCTTCTTCGCAGCAGCACAAGTATATCCTTACAACAATTGATTATTTTACTATATGGTCTGAAGTTGTACCTTTGAAAGTGGTGAACACAAATCAGGTAGTATCTTTCCTTAACTCCCATATCATCACTCGATTCAACATTCCTGAATGTCTGGTTTTTTATAATGCCTCTTACTTTTCGTCCCTTGACATGAACATTTTTTCTCTGGAAAAAGGGATTAAGCTGAAGTATTTTGCAAGATACTACCCTCAATGAAATGGCCTAGTAGAATCAACAAACAAAAATTTAATCAAGATTATTAAAAGGACAATTTCAGAGAATCACAAGAATTGGCACAATGCATTGTATAATGCAATTTGGGCTGATAGGCTAACCCCAAAAGCCTCTGTTGGTAATTCCCCTTTCTTCCTTGTCTATGGAAGAGAAGCAATTCTCCCTCTGCATGTTTTACTTCCTTCTCTACAATTGTCATAGAAATTTCAAGAAGAGGAGTGTCCTCCTCTAGAAAATCGAATAAATGCCTTATTAAAACTAGAGGAAGTGAGAACACAAGCAAAGAAAAAACAGGATCAGCATCAACAAATTGTAAAAAGATGGTTTGATTCAAATTCTTCTTCAGATAGGAATTTCGATGTCGTAGATTTGGTTCTCAAGTGGGGAAAAATCTTGCGAGGGAAAGGGGGAACACACCAAGCTCCAAAATCTGTGGCTGGGAACATTTGTAATTTCTGAAAAAATGGGTCTCAGCTCTTTCTGTCTGCATAATTTAGAGGGATAGCGAGACACTTTCTCAGTGAATGGAAAGCCCTTAAAAGGTATTTCACCTGATGATTTTTGTTCCACTCTTTTGTAAATATTTTTAATTTTCTTTTATGTTTTTGGTTCTTTTCATTTTGCATGATTTTGATTTGTTTTCTAAATAATTATGTCTGAGTCACCATCTCATTTGTGGAAGGGAATCAAAAAAAAATTTCATTAGAAGCGGTTGATAACTTCCCAAGCAATTGAGTAGTAAGTGCTAAAACTCATATCAGCAAAAGTAAGTTTATGTTCCAATCAGTGTTTCCAGTTTCTCCTTGAGATTACAGGTAGACGCGATTGTCATTAATAAATTTCTAACGTTGTCCCCGTTTTAAGGAAAACGACTCAGTTGTACCTTCCCGTCCTCGAGATGGTTTCCTAATAGAAATCTAAGTGTCCAAAGTATGATGAAGGTCATCCAAAAGGGAAAATGTTTTTTTTTTTAAATGATCAAAATTGTTATGCTAAACTCTCAGATTTTTAGTATCACCCTGCCCTCTTGAATATTATTAAGTTATGCAAATTATAAACAAATTCTAGAGGTTTGAAAGCATGATAATGTGTGGGAAGTGTATGTAAACCAGTTGGGATTCTAAATAGGTCTGTTGGCAGCGGGTAAATGCATGCATGATACCAAGGCAACTTCGTTGGGGTACTAAACAGGCCTGCTGGCAGCGAGGCAATGTCGAGTTTATGAAGGCCCTCGAGTATGTTTTTTTATTTCATCAAAGTGTAAAGATGTATCGTATCATGATTGGATTACTCTTAGATAGGATAGAGGTACTAGAGTGGGTTAAATGACATCCCTATCGAGGCTATGAACGCCTGCTAGCAGTAGTGGCCCTATCAACAGTATTGAAGTCAACTGCATAAACAATCGCTACACTCGTAATCTAAGTTAGATGCTAGATTACATTTTTTGAATAGGAATACATTTGATGCTAAAATGAGTTATTTTCTGAGTTATGATCGAAATGCTTGACCTGTTGTTAATTGTTTCTAAAAAATCATTTTATCTGATTCATCCTAACATGAATTTTCTGGTGATGCAGAGATAACTTCTTCACCCAATATATCTCCATTGTTGGCAGCCGCTAATTATTTTCGATTTTTATCACAGTCAAAGTAACCACAGAGAAATCATAGCTTTATGTAGCTACCATCACCTTTCATTTGTAAATGGTTATGAGTTTCGAAACGATGATTGGGTTAAGCTTACCTTATTGAGTTTTCGTTTACATTTTTTTGTTTGTTTTGTTTTGTTTTAAATTCATGACTGCAAGCATGAATTTAAATATAAAACTTGGCTTGGTTTCGTATCTTTTACCCTAGAAATATCATTTTAAAGGTACCCATACATGTTTACAACTCAAGAATTATGAATTTATTGATTATTACACTATCAAAATCTTTGTGTATTATGGGTATCGTAACTTCATTGGTTCTATAGTTCATTGTTGAAATGTTTGAATGCACAAGAACCTTGGTTAGATGTTGATATTGTTCTCATGATTTCAACAGTCATATCAACCTTTATGTAAATTGGTACATCCAAGTTGTACTTGCGTTTTCATTTCACCTTGCTGGCTCGAAACATTAATGAGACTATTCATGATGCGTATGGGGTTTATTACCCTATAGGGTTTGGCACTCATTGTGAAAAATGGTTAGGAGTTTTACGAACCCTCTGGTTTTCATTTTCCCTAACTCTCCTATCCGAGTTATGATAGCCCCCAAACTCTATGATTTTCACGCCATTACATTTTTCTTATACCTGTCTCTGCTACTCATCCATTGGAAACCTAAACCTATCCTTTTTAATATATGTTGTATCCTTGCCCCAATGGTAATGGAACCCGTGGTTTGTATCGAGCCGAATGGATGCCAAGTTTTGTTATCCCATGATGACACTATTGATGACATGAAGGCTCATGGGTGGGATGTGTTCCTCAATAAGTTCGAAAGCTACAATCTCTCGGTGTCGCAAGCCTTTGCACAGACTTTCGACAGTTTCAAGGCCAAGGTTGGGGATATACAGTTGAAATTAACAGAGGATTTTGTGAGCAGGGTGACAGAACTCCCATTAAAAGGCGAGAGGGGGTTTAAGAATTCTAAAATAGAAGATGTCCCGTGGAGTTTATTCATGGCTTCCCGCAAAACCATTTGTTGTACAAAAGGTATTCCTATTTCTCTGTTAAAACCGAGATGGCACAATCTCCTTTTAATTCTGAAGCACTTTGTTACATGTGAAGGTCGATATGGGTTGGTTTTTATGTACCACATCCGATTGCTTATGATTTTCATAGGGTTTGAGTAGGATATGCCTTTTTACCTATTAATGAGTCTTTACAAAATGTCTAAGTGCTTTAAGAAACATAGTATCAATTCGAGTTTGTTTAACAGAGGATTTTGTGAGCAAGGCGAAAGGACTCCCATTAAAAGGTGAGAGGTGTTTTAAGAATGCTAAAATAGAAGATGTCCCATGGAGTTTATTCATGGCTTCCCACAAAACCACTTGTTGTACAAAAGGTATTCCTATTGCTCTGCTAAAACCTAGATGTCACAGTCTCCTTTTAATTCTGAAGCAGTTTGTTACATGTGAAGGCCAATATGGGCTGGTTTTTCTGTACCACATCCGGTTGCTTATGATTTTCATAAGGTTTGAGTTGGATATTCCTTTTTACTTGTTAGTGAGTCTTTACAAATGTCTAAGTTATTTAAGCGACAGAGTATCAATTCGATTTTGTTTCACCACGGGCTCATTAAAATCTTGTTGGTTTATCACCTGTCGAAAATAGGGGAAAATTGGGAGACCTTCCTGAGCTGAAATGGCTTCACCCAAGTCGATGATACAACCAAACCTCATTTATTTGTAAACCCTAATTTGGACAGACTAGTGACTGAAATCCACGTCATCAATTCATTTGATGGCTCAGAACTTAATGAACAAGTTGTTATGGTTGATGAAACCCCTATGGATAAGGAATTACCATGTAGGTTTTCACCTAGAAGATCTCTGGAATATGCAATAATTGAATTAAAAGAAAAGGATCATCCTGTGCCTATGAATGATTCTATTTTAAACGATAATGATAAACCTGTTGTGAATAATTTTCGTAAGGGAAAGAAACCATAGAGAATAGATTTAAGTTTCAGGAATAAGAATGTTGGTCATTTTATTTCTAGAAAACTAAGAAATTGAAAGAGTAATCATTTGAGCTCGATCAATCTGATCGAGATCGATGATCGGTGTTCAAATCGTGAGATAGACGATTTCTTGGCTCGTGAAGACCCAGAAAATCAATGTTCCAGGAAAGAGGTTGTTACCCATGTCGAACAGTATGACTTCGTGACTAATTTACCCCCATGTCTTAAGGGAAAAGAAGGTTTTTCAGGTATCGGTCACGACCTGGAACAAACCAAAGGCAAAAATGATGCACCAATTATTGATTGTGTTCCGTGTCGATCTATCATTACCCTATGCATTGTGATAGTTGTCTCGACTGGATAGAGTGTTACTATACAGATGTTGCACTCTTACAATCTTGAGTCAAACGCATGGCTGCTCTGAATGCTCTGCTCAAACAAGAGAACCTTGACTTGAAGGCACACACAGAGAGGGAGAATAAACAATTCAAGAAGGCTAATAATATAATCATTAAGAACACAACCAGTTTCAAAGAAATTATAAATTCCGAACAGTCAGATCCCTCTTTGGCTAATTTCTAATGGTAAAACGATTTTGTCTTGATTCTATTCAATTCTATTATGGAAAATTGAAGTAGGTAGATTTAATTTTTTATTTCATTTGCTAAAAATAAGACTAGCCACAGAATATATGATTTTGTAGCCAGTCTCTTTTGAATAATAATTAGTAATTGTTTTTTCTGAATATCAAAACGGTTTTTCTATTTACAAGAAATGGAAGATTATGTTGTTGATTGCATGGAGCAAACACTTTGAATCATACGCTCAAATATTCAGTAGTTCTGTCTTTTTTTATGTTTATAAAACTTTGGCTTATTTTGACAAAACCAACTCATGCATGAGTAGTTACTACTTTCACTATTTTTGTAATATTATCTATTTTTTGTGGATTCAACTCTATATTGTATGATATGAGCATTTGAATCATGAACTAGTTTAAATATTGTTCACTCTTGGTAGTGAAAACATCTTTTTTTTGGACACATTATGGACATATAACTTTCAAGACTGAAATGGACAAGTTGTTCACTCTTTGGCTTTAGACCAGCGTGGCGCTTACCCATTACATTTTGTCTTTTATATTATGGAATGTTATTACGTTTTACAACTTTAGTCTTATTTTCATGTAATATTTCATATTATTCAGCACTCTAATTCTGTCTGTAACTTGTTGTTCATATATTACATATGTGATCATTATTTCATTTAAATATCATTGATTTATGCTTGATGTTAAATGATGTATTACATGAGTGCTTGATATTGAATTTCTTTCACTATAAGTGTTCATCATTATAATATCACCAGATCTGTATGTTTATTACTCTACTCTAATATTCATGCTCTGAAAACACCTTTGAGTTTGTTTCTGGGAGTGTTAGCCACAGCCTGTTACAGATTTTTCTCATAGGCAAGACAGTTCGGAGTTTGAATTGCACAAAGACATAAACTCATTAGTTGATTAATCTCAGGTTAGTTTACTCATATTCTATTTCGTTTATTAGTTTATTTATCAATGAAATAAGAATAATTTAAATTGGCTTTGACTGTTACTCTGTTCTTATTTCAAATTTTGTTTTAATTAGTATTCTTTAGTTCTTTAGATTTTAAATATTAAACCAAAAATATAAAATGTATGTGCTTTCTTTATCTACTTCATAAACACTTGCAAAAAAAATTGATTTTGCAAGATATCCAACAAAACTTGCAAATTGAATATACATTTTTCAAAACCATATGCATATATCCATACTTCTATTTTGACGTTTGTAAATTATTGAACTTAAATTATTAGTATCATAGCTTTATAGGTTAATTTCATTTCTTTGATTTCTAGGACTCTAGTTGGCTAACAGAGTCATTAAACCCGTCAGGTCATTTCATTCCAAACGGTTTGGGTTATTTACACAACCCCGGTCTAGATTTGACCTTCCAATTGATGGTGTGCCATATACGCCTATCAACACATAGCTCCAAGGTGGTGAGATTCTATCCTAGCATGTGGTTCCATCTCATTAAAATCTCAAAGTGGTGAAAAACAGAGGAGGAGAGGTGGCTTTGGTGGTTGGGGACAACTAGAAGGTAAGTCAAATTGATGACCTAGAAGTTCAAGTGATAGTAAAGAAGTTTGGAGTGAGATGCATGATAGTTCACATAATGGAATATTGGATTGAGAAGAAATTGTCTCCACAACTAGGTTATACTCCAAATTTTCATATGTTGTCTGGGGGTTGGATTGGGATTGTTTTGAAATCAAAAGATTATGTAAAGTTGTTTTTATCAAGTAGAGTATATGTTATTGGAAATTTTATCTTTTTTGTGCCAAGCCATGGCATCCACTATTTGATTCACATGAATAAGCCTTATCAAGCTTACCCACTTGGATATAATTTTCAAACCTTCCCCTGGAGTACTAGACTAACACATGATTAAAGGAAATTGGAGATACTCTGGGAAGCTTTATAGCTTCAGAAGTGAGTTATAAAAATATTGAAGAAAGAAATATGACTCACATTCTAATGGATGTGGACCCTTTCCAAGGGTTATTTGACTCACTGGAATTGGTGGTGGGATACAGAAGGTACACAAAAATTCTAGACTGTATTAATATTCCATTCCAATCTTCACAGTGCCATAAGTTTGGTTATGTTCTTTCGAACTGTGAGTTTAACTTTATCAAAAAAATTCATGGGAATTCTCATTTGGATTCGAGGGAAAATTTAGAGTTGTCCATGAAATCTAAGATGAATAAGCATTCCCCTTAGTCCGAGCCCAACACAAATCATGTAAGGGTCAATTGTGACGTAGTGGGTGGTGATACTTTCACTTATATCACTCAACATAATATTATGGTAGGAAAGACAACATGTCAATTACAAGACGTAAGGAGGGTCTCTAATTCAGAGTAGGATCCCTGGGAAGTATTTGGAGAGGAATCAGAACTCTCAAATTCTCAATGGAGTAAGTTTGAAGCGATTTGGTCCAAAAATGTGAGCATTCTTCCGAAATCAAGTAATCATCGAACATGCATCCCCTCTTCTTTATATTGTCCTGGACAAGAATGTAGTAGATATGATTAGGGTTGGGGATGGGTCGGTCATTTGTGGCACTTCGGGGAAGATATTGGTTCTGGATTCCTCTGATGTCTTGAGAAGGATCCATTTCACATTGATTTATCAAAGGGTGAGCACCATATATCCTCTCATCCTGACGAGATACCTAGCCTCTCCTTTTATAGGTTCCACACATCATTTCTGAGTCAGGAAGCCTATCTATTGCGGTCTAGGGTTTCATCCCTCGAATTGTCCACTTTGGGGGGCTTAGGATTTGATGATACAATTGTATAAGGTTGCGCTAAGGTGGGTCGAAAGTCATCCCTCAAGCATTTGTAGGAGAGGGATATTCATGAATTTTTGCAGGGGTGAAAATGGTTAATTTCAAGGGTCCTTAGAGCAGGACAAGCCCCGAAAAAGGGTTTCTGATGAAAAATTTATCGGTCAAAATTAGGAGCCTAGTGGGGAGATCTAAGAAGCTTTCCTTAAGAGGTTCATTACAGTTAAAATGTTTGATGTAGTTTTTATTTAATAGATAATGGGGGTGTGTGAGGATATTGTTGTGGAGTTAAATGAATGATTCTCTAGTTGAAAGTTTGGGTCTGGATGCAGTTGGAAATTTGGGAAGGTTGATTATGCGGTTTTCTTCAAATTGTTCTCTTATTAATTATTATGTTATTTTGTCAGGACTAATCATGGAATTATATTGTAAAGAGTTGGATCAGGACATCAATTTTTTCAATATGTATGGGCCCTATTTGGATGATGAACCCTATTGGAACCATATGTTCTCTCTCATTATTTTTCACTAAGGGAATGTAATATATGGTGGTGATATGAAATTTATTTTACATAGGGATGAGTCATGGGGTGTAATGGTGGGAGAGGATAAACTTTCAATTTGTTTCCTACATCATCTTGAAGAGACAAGGTTGATCGATATTGAACCAACCAAACTTATTCTGACATGGTGCAAAAGTGGAGTAGGAGTTGAGGGGATAAGAAAATGACTAAACCATTTTCTAGTGCATCATTTACTATTACAAGATGTTGGGGTTTACAAGTCATGAGTTGGTAAGTTAAGAATATCATATAATTTCCCAATAATTATATAGTTAACATTGGCCCTGGACAAGTCAGGTGTGCCCTCTAAATACAACCCTTCATGGGTCGAAATTGAGGATTTCAGGACTCTAGTGCAGAAACACTAGACACACTCTCACGAAAGATTTGTTGAATCTACTAGTTCCTAATTCGCCTCAACACTTAAAAATATGAAAGAGATTTTTTTCAATATGGGGTAGTCTCCATCATCTAGATCTTGACCTAGACCTTAGTTTTATTGAGGGAGGGTTAGAACCATTGTATGGGAAATTAAAGTTTGGTCAGTGGACTTCTTTGAAGCGAGATTAATGTCAAGAGTTGGAAACTCGAAGAGATCGAATTTTTGTTGAGAAGGAAAAAGCTTGGAGTTTAAAAAGTTGGGCCTTATGGTTTTTTGTTGGCAACCAAAATACTAGGTATTTCCAAAAAAATTCCAATTATAGAATAAAATACAACGCTATATGGGAATTGAGAGATGCTAATGGGAATTCGGCGCAAGGTTTTAAGGAGTTGGTTTTCTTAGGGATTGAGCACTTTTAGGAGTTGTTCAAGGAAAATGCATAGGTCAATATGGGAGAGATGATTCAAATGGTTGCACTATTTCCTAGGTTGGTATGAGAGAAGGATGTTAGGTAATTGTTTAGTGAATTTTCAAAAGAGGAGTTATAGGTGATCATTTCAACATTTAAAAAGGAAAAAAAAATTGTTCCTAACGGATGGAAAACTGAGTTCTACAAGGAATTTTTTGATGTAATAGGAAATGATATGCTCTGATTGGTGGAGGAGATAATGGATATTGCTCTAGGTGGTAGAGGAGGTAAGGACTATAGGTAAACTATTTCCCATCCTCAATACTACCTTTATCAATGTCATTCTAAAACTAGATCAACCTGCATCCTTTGATGAATTTTGACCTATTGCACTTTGCAATAACGTTTACCAAATAATTTTGAAGATTATAGCTTTCAATATATAGCCATATCTCTCAAATGTAAGTATCCCTTAACAATTTTGGTTTCTTAAAGGAGAACTTATCCATGATGCCATTAGGTCAACCCATGAGGGTGTGCACACCATTTAAACTCAAAAGAGATCAGTATCGGTTTTAAAGAATGATCTTTCTAAAGCATATGATTGTGTTTCCTAGTTGTATATTTGGTTATTTCTCCTGCATATTAGTTTTGGTTTGGATATGGTGAAATGGACAATGACTTGTGTCCCCATGGTATCCTTTGTTGTTCTTATAAATGATGCAAGGTCCCATTTTTTCAAGGCTAGCATGGATCTCTATCAAGGTTTCCCACTATTGCCTTACCTTTTTCTTCTCAGTGTAGATAGACTCAATCATTCTTTGGAGGTTGCTAAAATTTAGAATTTGGTGAGGGGCCTCTGATTTGGAATAAATGAGAGCCTAACACACCTATTGTCCGTTGATGATATATTAATATTTTTCCTGTGTGAAGCCTTGGAAGGACGTAAGTTGAAGGAAATATTGTATATGTTCCATGATGTGACTGGGATGTTAATAAATGATGGTAAGTCTGCCATTTTCTTTATGGACTTTGTGGAGGAGAAATGTGCTCATATTCAACCTTTTTTCAATCATTTTCACATCATATTGGGGAGGGAGTCAAATACTTGGGGTTCATCCTAAAAACCAATAATTATGGAAAATCATATTGGAGGTGGTTTCTAGCTCATATTGAAAAGAGGATCAGCTTCTGGTGTAATAGATGGATATCATGTGGGGGTCGACTCACCCTAGTTAAATCAATATTGGAAGTTATACCAGTCTATTGGAATATTTTAGCATATATTCCAAAAGTTGTTATCACTTTTATCATAAATATATGCTTTAATTACCTATGCAAAAATAGTGTAGAATTCCTTGGGTCGCACCTAGTTGCATGGAAACAACTGTCAAGACCAAAATCCCTTGGAGGGTGGGCTTTAAAGGATTTTTTTTTTCTTTTCGTAAGGCTCTCACGGTGAAGTATCTATGGGTTTTCATTGATATGTTGTGGACGCATATCCTTATATATAAATACATGTACCCAGATTCAATCATTGACTGGATTCGTTGAAGGAAAAAACCCACCCAAAATTCATGCAACCAATGGCAGGATTTAACATTATACTTTTGTATCATTGGTAAATTTCTGGCTTGGAAGGTGGAGAAGGGTTCTACTATGAGGGTGGGTGTTGATTCTATGGCAGGATGTAGAAACTATAGTCTTCTCTCTAACGGAATGGTCACATGTCTTCATGAAATAGGTCAAATCACTTTAAACAAGTGTGGGGACCAAGAGAATTCATCGATTTGGAGACATGGCTAGAAATCAGTGGAGGTTATAGATTTTGACGTATGGTGGCATCATGAATGGTTGGCGTATATTTGAGTATTACTCAAGGATCATGTTCATCTCTCAGACAATGAGGATGAATTGGTGTGGAAAAATACAAAATCGGGGGTGGGGGGGGGTCCTATTCATCCCTATCATGCCATGATGTGTGATGAGGCTCAGGAGATGAAGTGGTGGTTTTCAAAAATGTGGAAAATAAAAGGTATTCCCAATATCATTTTATTCTCCTGGCTTATTCTTCAAGGCAAGGTTCTCACTTGGGATCATTTACAAATAAGAGGGAAGAATGGATCGGGTCTTTGTTATATTTGAAAAAATTCAAACAAAAAAACCAAACATTCATTTCAAGGTGTCCTTTCACGATACAGGTTTGGAGCAAAGTTGAGAAAGGGTTGGGTTTGACTCTTCTCTAGTGAAAATAATCCTTTTCTGATTGTTTTCATGAGTATTTCCTAAATCAATCCATGAAAATTTTATGTGCTCTTCCTATCTTGTTGACTTGGGGAATTTGTCTTGCACAAAAGTTAGGGGTGTTTGAAGGTAAGGTGTTTCTCTCCTTCAAAATTTCGCAGCAAGCATTGTCTATTCCTACAAACCAGTGTTGAAAGGGATCAAGAATAAAGTGGTAAAGGAGGTGATTATCGAAAAATCAACAGCATGGGGTTTCTTTGATGGTGTGTTAGGGAGAGAGTAGGATGTCTGGTCTTGGTTTTTTGCTTCACTTTTATAATGTTCTTTTTATCATCGGGAAGGATAATCTGGGTAATGGCACAAATAAAAATGTTGAGTTTTAGTCTCTCCTCAAACTTATTAAATTTTCTCTGAAATGGAATGGTCATACTCTACAAATGTTTGAGGACTCCAAATTAATTGTCTTTTTAACACAAAATGAAACTACATTTATGTTAAAAGGGTTACACTAGAGCGACATGAATCAAAATGTACACATAATAGGGTCACATATAGTCGAATAGTTTGAGTAACTAGAATAGAAATATAAATAGAAAAATTTAACATCCATATAGGACCATTCCCATGATTTTCAAGACTGATAATGTCTTTACAAAATTTCCCAAGGCGCCACTAAATTTAAAAAAAAATTAACTACATTGTTGGTCCTTGGTTATGGAAGCAAGAGAAGATCAAGGAAGAAAATGAAAAATGCTAACTGCGCGAAAGACACGGTGACTGTTACTGGGTCGAAGTGAGTAAAAGAGAAGAAAAGATAGAACGAAGTAAAATGAAGCAAGATGTTGGACGAGGAGATTGAGGATGACATATCAGCAAGGAAGATGGATTGTGGACAACTCAGCAAGCAGAAAAAGCCACTATTGGATGCTTTGGAGCACCACGCGAGAAGGAAGGAAAGACAGGCTGGCGAAGCCCTGAAAACGCGAGTGAAGTTGACGTAGGGTTCTAGACACCTAGGATTTTGGTATCTAGGATTTTGACACCTAGGTTTCGACCTAAGGTTGTCAGTGAGTGATTTTAATGTATAAATAGAGGTCTAAAGGACCTAGAATGGGTTATTGTTGTTGTTGTTGTTTTTGTTTGTACTAACTGGATTGAGGATTCATTGTTATTGTGTGATCGAGGGATTACTATTGTGTGAGAGAGAAGTGATGAGTGTAGAGCCTTCTGGTATTGTAAGATCTTCAACTGGATGCGAAGATCAATCCTCTAGCTGGGTGCACAGGAAGGGGAGAGACAGAGAGGAGAAGAAAGAAGATCTGCTAGCTGAGAGCACAGACAAGAACTGTATGCTTCATCTTAAATATTATAAAGTATAGTTTTGTGGATGTATCCCTAGAGATAGTGTGAACCACATATATCTTGTGTTGTGTGTGTGATTGATTCTTTGTTCTGTGCCATTTGATAGACTGTTATTTGCATTACTATGTTAGATCTGATAGCTAAGTTGTGTGGAGTAGATCTGAGCTGGTAAGTGATATATAAATGTTGTATTGTTCTTGTACTAGATCCACTTGATATCCCTTTTGGTTGTAGACATCTCTGTCCTGCAACCCCCTCATATTTACTTCAGGTGAGACTGCATCTGCTTCACGGGTGTTGTCGAAAGGGCTAGTAGTTAGGGCTTGTTGGTGCGCTCTTGGAGCTGAACCCTGGGTCTGCCCCTGTGCCAAAAAATGGTTTTTTTGCCAGGACAGGAATATTCTTGAGGGAATGTCAAGGTGGTTTCCATCAAAGACAAATATCCATAAGTGGATAGAAGACCAAGAAAAGGAATTCGTTGAAGCCCAGAACAAGAACCCTAATCTCAATACAGAGGATTGGTTGGAGAGATATATCTTTACTAATATACATGAAATTTTCTTTGGTGGAATCCATCAGGAGCTATATGAGTGGCTAGTTAGGTTAGCAGATACCCAATTTGAGATCAGATCTAGGCCACTTGTGGTTTGGACGTCGGCGTTGGTCAAGAAGCTCAAGAGAGTTGATAATGTCATATCAAGAGTAGTAGACCACTGATTTGATAGTACCATTGGAGGGTATATCACTGAATTTGTTGTTGACAAAGTATAATTGTATAGCCAAGTAGAGAGATATTTCTTTAAGGGACCCAGAGGAAATTTTTTACATTTTATGAAGTTCAGGATCAAGATGTTATTACATGAGAAGAACATCTTGAAGATAAAGTAGTTAGACAGATTCGAAAAGGCTAATGTTCAATAATTCGAAAAACGACAGTGACACTAAGGCTGGACATATGCGCAGTGGGAGAGCATTCAAATAATTTCTTCTTGCAAACTTGTTCAATTAGAACTACGGGGACAAGGTTTTCTATAGTGGAGAAGAGGCAGATTTGACAAATGAGGATTATTCAAAATCCGCTAGGATAGAGGAAACTCGTCGAGAATAACCAGAAGCTTCAGGAACTGCATTGACTATCTAAGTAAGTACTATCAATCCTATTGTTGTTTCAGCAACATTAAGAAATCAAAGTAATCAAAGTCACCCGAACGCTCAGAGCATTGTCATTAGTAGTCCGCCACATACTCAGTCTGGAAACCTAGGAAGATCTATGGCACACGAGATGAGGTTACCTACCTTTAGAGGATATGGATCTGAAGACCCTGAACAGTAATGGTTTCTCTGTGAAGCTGTGTGGAGTATTAAGAATATCACCGACGAAGCTGTCAAATGAGCTCAGTTCAATACTACCCTAAGAGATTGCACACTGAGATGGTATATGAAATATTTCCAAGGAGATACACATAAACCATTAAATTCTATTAAGACTTCACTAATTGTTGACCTTAATAAACCTAAGTCAAAATCGCAGTGCATTACAGAACTAAAAGAAATCAAGTAGAGAATATTTCATTGATTCAAGACCTTGATAGGCCATCTAAGTTTTCAAATCCCAGACGAGCAGAACAAGGAATGGTTCATTTTTTCTCTCTTGCCGCACATCAGAGTTCCTCTAATGCAAAAGAAGATTGCTTCATAGGATGAGGCACTGGAGATCTCCATGAAGCTAGAATCAATCCCTATGGGAGAATCCAACTCAGGTATGAGTCAAATATTGAGTCAACTAACTAGTTTGTCTCTACAGGTCGAAGTTATGAAGAAAGACAAGGGAAAATATAAAAGAGAAGACATTTGGTGTGTCAGATGCATATTAGAAAGCCATGACAAGGAACATTGTCCCCTATTCCATGAATACTTGGCCTCTGGATATCCGAGCCCCTTGAAACAAGTTACCCTACCCTAGTGCGAGGTATGTAGAAATAGACATCACCCTAGTGAGTGTTACTACATGCAAAAATATGTTCAGACACCCACAAATTTGTATTGCACATTTTGTAAGTCAGTGGGACATGATGATAGGGATTGTAGGTATTATGATCTCATGCATGAAATTTCAAGAGATATGTACAAGATTCAAGGTGAAGAACAACAAGAAAGAAACACTACGCAGTATAAATCCCCTGGGAGAGGAAAATTCAACCCTCGGGGTGGAGTCCAAGGAAGAGGAAGAGGAGGAGGTATGGTTCGAGGTCGAGGATAGATAATCTATTATAACTGCACACATCTAGGACACTTGGAAAGGGACTGTCATAACCCTTATACCACTTGCATCTATTGCAACTCTTTCGAGCATGTTATCGAGGAATGTCCAACATTACTGGCTAAACTTCAAGAGAGATGGGGACCTCAATAGAACCCGTAAATAAAATTAATCAAAGAATAACCCCGCAGAGCAGACCCTAGAGTCATTTTTATCACTAGAGGAGGCGTTGTTACAGGAGAGAATAGAATGACCCAAGGAAAGACTACAGAAGAATCAGGAGTCGGGAAAGTTGCAGAGAAGACACAAACCTTTGATGTAAAGAAAGAAAAATAAATGTTCAAGGAGGCAAGAAGAGAATTCAAGGGAGACCAAGGCTCTTCATCAAAGACATGACCAGAAGTAAGAGAATGTGGAATGCCTTTGGTATTCGATCAGTATTCTTCGCCCGGAGATGGAAAAGAGCCAATTAAACTTGTTAGTTTCTTGTATATTTTTATAGAGTTGATTAAAGATGAGAAAGCTATACAAGAACTACAAAATTTGGTCAGACAGTATGAGATAGGAAGGGTAGATCCTTTACTGGATAAAGCAGTACATCAACTATCCAAGAAGAGGAGGACAAATAAGAAACTACACCTAAATGCTCAGATTGGAGAGTATGATATAGACTATGTGGTCCTTGACTTAGGGTCAGAGGTCAATGTCATGACGAAGCAAATCTGGGAAGTGATGGGAAAACCTAAGTTGATCTATTCCCCTATCAGTCTTAGGATGGATAATCAGTAGGTAGTAATCCCCTTCGGAATATTGTAACATGTCCCTGTGGAAATCAACGACGTGAGAGTGTTTGCAAACTTTGAGGTGATTGAGATAGTTGTTGATAATTGTCCTTACCCTCCATTGTTAGGAATTGATTGGGCATTCAATAATTCCACTGTGGTTGATTTAAATAAAAGACAAATGGAATTTGAAGGAGATCGTCTTAGGATCATCTCACCATTAGATCCGGATGAAGGTCGGCGATACACTGAGCCCATCATATAAGAAGACTGTGCATATGAACTGGAAAACATATACAAATTAACAGCCAGACAGGAGGATTACAATAATCCTACGGCGGATGGAAATTTGAGTTGGCGAAGTGACAGTGCATGTTCATCAGACTCAGAAGAAGCACTGGATAATTGGAAGAAAAAAATGTACTAAGTATCTACAAAGAGATGTGCTAGATTAACCAGAGAAGTAGGCTGGTGTTGGGACCACATATTGTACCTTTTTGCTCATACTTTTTTCCATTGTTATACCCTTCATCACCTGTATTTAGACTCATATTATCACTTCATCTTATCACCTCAAGGTATACAACATCCTTTCTCATCACTATATGTTTAATTTGTTTTGCATAACACTTTACATTACTTTTGAACCTAACCATCGATTAGAAGTGCAGAAGTGTCCACATTTGCAGAATAATATTTCAGACCGATGCTGAAACACGGAAGCTGCTACACAGCCCAAGGACGCATATGCCGAAACACGGAACTGCTACACAGTCCGAGGATGCATATGCCGAAACACGAAG
>ML778206.1:201036-219130 GCA_009831015.1 Picea engelmannii
TAGAGAATTAGAGTAGTCATTAATGGTAGTCATTTGGATTTGAAAGAAAGGGATTCTTAGCTTTGATTCATGGATTTGGTTTTCATGCTTTCATTATTTTGTTATGAATATTGATTTGATTATTATAATGTAAGATTGCTTCACTGGCGTGAGCTCACATATGTTGTTGTGTCATTCAACTCTTCACATGTTGTATCTGCTTTTCCTTCATGTAGTTCTCCATTCCTAGATTAGTTTCATTTACGCAATTTCCCATTCCTAGATTAATTCCATTTATGCAATTTCCCATTCCTAGATTAATTTCATTTGCGCAAGTTCCCATTCCTAGATTAATTTCAATTCCAAGTTGTGTGTTTCAATTCCCTGCATTAGATTAATGATTCAATTTCATTCGTAGCTTAAACATTAGATTAGATTAGTCCCGCTTCAATCTTGCATATACTTTGCGTGTTCTTTGTAAGTTTACGATCCTCGGATTGACAAATTAAATAGTTGGGCAAGTACTAAAACTCAATTAATAAAACATTAGTTCGTCCCAATATAACGATTGTCATTCCCTTGTCACGATTGTTGTTCCTTTTGCAAGTAGTGTTGTTCATTTGAATAGAACAATTGGTGTTCCTTTTGTTACGATTGTTGTCCCTTTGCAGGGGTTGCATCTCTGGAGGACGGGTATTGAAAAAAGAAGGTAAGAACCTACATAGGCAACAAGTAAAATGCTTGTGCCAGCACCTACCTTTGGATGATGCATAGAGGTTATATTTTAGGACATCTTTAGAGCCCAACATTTTGGCATCGTTGCTGGGGAAGCACAATGGATTGAGGTATTAGTTTTTTTTTCATTTTAATTCATGCAAGTGTGATATAGACGTGTTGGTAAGGGGTTGTAGAATCTCGTGAGAGGAGACTCCTCATATTCTCCCTACCGACTAGGTAAAAGTAGTTTCAATTTCTGCAAATTTTAATTTATGCAAGAGTTTTTAATTCATGCAAGTGTGATCTAGATGTGTTGGTAAGGGGTCATAGAATCTCGTGAGAGGAGACTCCTCATGTTCTCCCTACCGACTAGGTAAAAGTAGTTTCAATTTCTACAAATTTAAATTTATGCAAGCATGTTTAATTCATGCAAGTGCGATCTAGACATGTTGGTAAGGGGTCATAGAATCTCGTGAGAGGAGACTCCTCATGTTCTCCCTACCAACTAGGTAAAAGTAGTTTCAATTTCCGTAAGATTAGTTTAAATTTATGCAAGTGTGATCTACATGTGTTGGTTCTAAGGGTCATAGAGTTGCTTCAGTGTAGATTCCTCACTATCCCTGCCAACTATCAAGAGCATTTCATTTCCGCAACTATGAAGAGTATATTTTTATGTTTTAGCAAAAGAGTTTTTTAAGTTTTTCATTTTGATTTGGGTGTTGTAAGAATCCTTTTCTCAACATTATTTAACAATGAATTTAAGCTTGGAACAACTCACTCAGATCCTAGAAAAAGTTGGGGTCTCCTCTTCTCTGTAAGAGGAGATCTTGATAGCAGCCGAAATCTTATTCACTCCTCCTGAGGCGAACGAAGAATCAACATACAAAGAACCTTGCATATTTAATGAAGAACCATTAGGTGCACAAGAGGTCGAGGAGGACAGCAAGGAGCTGCAGCATGATCTGAGTAAGACAAATTACGCCTATGAAATCATGATCAAATGCTAGTTTCAAGCAAGTACTAGGTTAGTTCCACTTAGTTTTCCTTTTTATTTTGTTAATTTAGAACTTCAGCGACTAATTTCGCACATCCATACATATTCCCGACTTTCAATTGCGAAATTGAAAGATAACATATTTTTATTATTGTTGCATGCATGGCTACATTGGTTGTTTGATTATACATAACTAATCTCTCATTTCTAACTAGCATAGTGTAGGTAGGGTTTTATTTTCAAGTTTTTTTATTTTTTCTAGAATAAGTATGCTCTCCTCCGTGCTTCGTGCGATCGCAAGGATCAAAAAGTAGGATGACGGATTGGTTGATTTCAGGAATATCAATTGATTGATAAAAAGAAATTTTTTGCCTAATCTATTTTTTGTCTTCCCTTTGCTCATAAATTTTTAATAAGCTTGCAAAATAAATTTTTATTCTATTCTTTATTTTGAAGACATAATAGAAAAATAAATAAATAAATAAAATGTTGTGCATCCTGCATCTGCAAAGAAAAACAATAAAACAGTAAGTACTTTAAAAAAATAAAAATAACAAAATAATAATGTAAATGAATAAGGTATGCAATTCATACAAGATAAGAGATGCGCAGAAAATCCAAGTTGAAACAGTAGTTGAAACAATTTCATAACCGCACTCTTCTCATTTTACACTTCAGACTGGTTTATTTTTGGTTTGTGTGCCACGCTTTTTCTCTGGAACCTTATCTTGTAGATGCCTGGAAATAACCCTACAAACAAATAAAATATCATGAATTTTGGATGCGTAGAAACCACTGCATAAGATTGATTGAACAAATAAACAACTTGCGAGGTTCTATTTTTCTGCCCATCAATAATTTGACTACTCCTCTCTTCACTTTAAATTTTATAGATGTGCCCATTCATTATACTCTAACTCGCACTGGCTATATTACAGATGCCAACTTTGGACAATGTCTTCATTGACTTGTTAGAGATATTCTATTGCGTAGAGGTGTTACTAGTTTTGATGATGTGCAAACGATTTCTTGCTCATTTTGCCTCATGACTTTAACTCGGAGATCTTTGTGGAATCAAAGTAGCTCGAACCCCGAAATGTCGATAGCGCCCAGAATCAGGCCCGCGGTTTTGGCGCCTGGTCGAAAAGGAACAAGCCTGGAAGAGGGGTGCTATTGTTTATTGTTTTTCCACTCAGGTCCCAAAGCGCCAAAAAGAAATCTCAGTCGTTCATCTCGTGGGGAACGCGTGACAACCGTTAGGCTCTCCTGACATTTCGCCCATCGTGATTTTGAAGGAGAACGGTCGTGTTCCTTTCTCACCCGTGAACCCCGAAGCGCCGACAGCACTCTGGTAGATAGGCGAGGGGTCACAGCCCGTGGTCACTCTAGGGAGCGGAAGGGGCTGTACAGGGAGTCCAAAGGCACCGAATTAAGATTCAAGAGAGGGGGAACTGCATTCTTCAGACACCGATTCGACGTGATGTAATTCCTGGTAGCTGCCAGGAATGAATGCAGAAAAGAGAGGGTGGTTGAGGCCTCGCCTCAATCATTAATTGCAAGGTATGGAAGGTCTGGAAAGCGGTCCACTCAAGGTGGTCTTTGTACCCATTTTTTCAGAGAAGCCATGCCCGAGTTCTTGACTAGCCGAAGGAAATCTGCACACTCTAGCTCGGCACTTAATGGTTCAGCTAATCCCCTTGCTGGAGCCACGCACAGTTAATATGGTGTCTGTCATAGGCGCACGATCGTCCAGTCTGCACGCGCAGACTGTCAGAAGACATGCAGACGCAATGTTATTAATGCAACATCTTGTTTTTGCTGTTGTGTTTTTTTTGGAGTATATGTAGGCGTTTTCGCCATTTTTGTAAGGATCGATGGTAGAGAAAAGCTCCGGACTGTAAATTTTTAATGATCATTCTAGTTCTATGGTTATGCATCTGTGTTTGAGATTTCTTGTTTTATGACAAACAGTTTTCCTGTTCCGTCTATGTTTTCGTCTTATACCAGAGAGTTCATGATCGAATGATTCGCATGAATTGTTACAGTTATGTTATGATAAAGGATTTGTCGTTGCATTATTGTATTCCCTGGTCTTTTGTGTTTGAATATAAGAGGGTATTGTCTTTGGGCACTTTCTTCTCCAGTCTGTTAGAAACCTGATGTTTAGACAGACCCTCGCACTCTTCTCATACTAGTCTTCCCCCTGCTCACCCTTATTACAACTCATTGTTTGAAGTTTATCTAAGACCTCACTTGCCCATGCATGCCTAGCCTGGTTTCAGAGTTGAGACGATATTGTTCTGAGTTTACTTCCATATGATCATCCCTTTATAAACAAATCGTGACATAAACTGATGGGCGTCGGGCTCTGCTCCTGCTGCAATCCAGGGGTGACTTCCGTCGCCAACATTTTTGGCGTCGTTGTCGGGGACGAAGTTGAAAATTTTCTCTGGGTAGAACGAAAATGAGCTTCTGATTCTGAGGGTGCATCAGATATCAGAACCTTTGAAGATTGCACTTGCGCCTGGCGACTCCTCTGAGGTCATTACACCTGGTAATTCCTCCGTTGCAGTGCCTCTGGCTACACCTGGTAGCACTTAGGAGACACAAATCTCAGTTCCGGTCTTTGATTGTGAACGAATACTGGACACACTCGTTATAAATAGCATTCACCTGGCGACTCCACATTTAAAGACTCTATCGGAGGGGATTATGTTGATAGACGGAAATCCATGTCGAAGGGAAAGACTAGGTATTAGTTTATGAGCTTACTGCATGAAGTTCTGTATTTCTTTATCAGCTCATTCTTCTCTTTCGCTTCATTTATAGAGAATTTTTTCCTCTGCTTTGTACATTCTGATGTCCTTGAGCCTCCCCTTATCCACTCAGCCTTGGAAGAAGAAAGCATACCCTCTTCTTGTGTTGTAAATATTGATCTTGTGCCTTCACCTCTGCCTATCCTTAAAAATGAGATCTGTATCACACCTCCTCTTTGAGTCGAATGCCCTTGTAGTCCTGAGGAGGTTAAGGATAATTCACAGTCTTCTCAGGCCTTGTTACCCCCTGTTTTTCCTACTAAGCCCTCCTAGCCTCTTGTTGAATCCCATGATCAACCCACTGCTTTTCAAGTCAAAATCAGAAATAGGTTGTTTAAACCTTTGCGACTGCCATATCACCTTAACCCTTATCCTCATGATTTCTTTGAGTATCTTCCTCGATTTTCTGGGGAAGGTCATGTTACAACTAAGAAGCATATGGAGGCCTTTGAGGCCCTTATTGATCATTTTGAGATCATTCATGAGGATTTTCTCACGTTCCCTGTCGGGAGATGCTGCAGCGTGGTTTAGATGTCTGGAGACCGATTCTATTGGTTCCTGGACCGAACTATACCATGCTTTTTTAAAAGGTTGGGGTGAGAACAAGTCCCTTGATCAATATTGGTCTGAGTTTAATGCCTTGAGGAGAGGGGAAGATGAAGCCTTGGTTATTTTCAACATAAGATTTTTTAGTGCTTATCATAGCATGCCTGTAGAGATCAGACCCACAGAGACTGCTGCTATGGTGTACTATATCATGGTTCAGCATCTAGAGCTAGTCTTCCTCCTAAGAGAGAGGAAATCCTCATCATTGATACATATGTTTGAGGATGCTATAGAGGTTGAAGAAAACATCAGGACTAGCAGGTGGACTCATAAGCAGGCAGATTTGCATATACAGGAGGAAGAAGATTGTCAATCTGTTTCAAAATTTGAGCAAAGATATAGCAATTATGGATCAGTTCTGGAACAAGAACCAAGAAATAGTCATTATGACCTAGATCCTGTTGTTCCTTTATTTGAATATCATCTTTCCGGGGTAAAATCCGCAGTTGTAGAAGATCCAGAGTGGTTTTCCCATAAGGGGGAGGGACATTCTTTTGCGAGTAGAAAGTTTTTCGCAGAAGAACATCCTGGTCTTCTGAAGCGACCAGGATTCTGTCATGATTCCCACGATCCTGTGGCCATATGCATGGAGTCCTACATTTCAGATTTTCTGAAATGTTCCAATAACATTAGTCCACCAATACTCACAGGTGAGTATTGTTCTACGAAAGATTTCCAAGACCACATTATAGAGCCTGTTCCTTTATTGATTAAGGAAAGGCCATGGGTGGAAATCATCTCTACTGGGTTGGAAGGAAGCACAAAGAAGAATAAAGAGGAAGGGATTACTAGACAAATCATCTCCTGTCCAGAGCCTGTTTGTGGGCAGGTGTCGTCTGGCATTGGTCGGCCTGCATTTGTCCTCCGCCCACTTGTGCACTCTGAAGGCAGCGATGAGGATTTTCCAGTCTTCATGGCAGACGCTCTGAGCAACTTTTTTGAAGAAATTATTGAAGATTTCTTGGACGCGTTAGCATCTGCCCCCGATGAGACAGTTGTCTCAGAATTAAATGAAGAAGCCATTGTGGAAGAGGATTGTTCTTTCTTCCTTCACGAGATTTCCCATGATGTATTTACATTTGAGATTGAAAGGAAGGATCGGGAGGCCGTTCCCTTTTTACAAGATGGGGGAGTGTACGGAGCAGATGAGGAAGAACCAGAAGAGCAACTGAGAACATATTTCATTCCATATCTAGTCAGCAAGCAGCCACTACCTGAGATCAGTGAGCCTACATCAGTTTTTCACTCACCTGTGCTTATCAAAGATATCCAGTCACATGTGAGCAACTATGTAGCAGAGGAGGCTGAAATTCGCCACTCATTCGATGACCCTGTCAGCAAGTACATGGAGTGGCATTTCCCCTATGCCTTGGAGCCACCCTATTTCATCTCAACTCCAGCTTGTAAGGAGGAGTTGAAGAGTGTAACCATTCTATGGTCACGGTTACACCATCTAATGATGATCATTGACAGAAAGAAGGAGCTTCTATCCAGGAAGCTGCTTGAATGGCTATGGTGGAAATCTGCTTTCACCTAGCCCCATGTAAAGTGTTTTATTAGTTTAGGATTGTATATAAATAAGCTCCTTTAAGCGTGTAGCTTTATTTTGTTACTTTTATTTTTTGGCCTGTATTTTCAGCAGCGGGATGTTTTGAGCATGACTCCATATCCCAAAATCAAGGCACTGAAGCTGTCGAATGAGTTCTTAGAGCATCACAGGGACGACTCTATCCCCCATGGATCCTAATGTTAGAGATAATTCTTGTCCTGGGCTCGAGATCATCCAGGTCTGCAGGTTGCGCAAGAAGTGCCCAAGCACAGCGTGAAAGGACCCCTGTTCTGGTTACGAGTCAAGCGAGCGAGCAAATTTTTTCTGTCAGCGATCAAGATCCATCCACAAAGCAAATCGACGGTCATCGGGTTTTCGGGGCTGTCAAGTTGCCCAGGGTTTAGCAAGAGGGAGATCCATGGTTCAAAACAGACTTGGGTCGTCCAATCAAAATTGGGACAGGTGGAAGCCAGTCGGCATATCGGAGATCCGTGTTTCAGGAGACAAGGAGCTATCAGTTCATTGCATTTGAAATTACCGATCAGCGAAATTCTAAAGAACCTTTCGAGCTGAGCCCGTGGTCTTAGCACCAAGTCACGTCAAGCGAGCCTGTAAATGGAGCAACCCTCTTTACAATAACGAATACTATCTGGGTCGTTCATCTGAAGGACACGCGGCACACATTCGTGTCACATCAGCATTCGGGAGTTCGAGGGGTAAGCGCTCCTCGTCCCTTCACTTCTCGAAACCCCGAACCCCGAAATGTTGATAGCGCCTAGAATCGGGCCCACGGTTTTGGCGCCTGGTCGAAAAGGAACAAGCCTGGAAGAGGGGCGCTATTGTTTATCATTTTTCCACTCGGGTCCCAAAGCGCCAGAAAGCAATCTCAGTCGTTCATCTCGTGGGGAACGCATGACAACCGTTAGGCTCTCCCGGCATTTCGCCCATCGTGATTTTGAAGGAGAAAGGTCCTATTCCTTTCTCACCCGCGAACCCCCGAAGCGCCGACAGCACTCTGGTAGATAGGCAAGGGGTCACAGCCCGTGGTCACTCTAGGGAGCGGAAGGGGTTGTACAGGGAGTCCAAAGGTGTCGAATTAAGATTCAAGAGAGGGGGAACTGCATTCTTCAGACACTGATTCGACGTGATGTAATTCCCGGTAGCTGCCAGGAATGAATGAAGAAAAGAGAGGGTGGTTGAGGCCTCACCTCAATCATTAATTGCAAGGTATGGAAGGTCTGGCAAGTGGTCCACTCAAGGGGGTCCTGTGTACCCATTTTTTCAGAGAAGCCATGCCCGATTTCTCGACTAGCCGAAGGAAATCTGCACACGCTAGCTCGGCACTTAATGGCTCAGCTACTCCCCTTGCTGGAGCCACGCGCAGTTAAGGTGGTGTCTATCATAGGTGCACGATCGTCCAGTATGCACACGCAGACTGTCAGAAGACATGCAGACGCAATGTTATTAATGCAGCATCTTGTTTTTGCTGTTGTGGTTTTTTTGGAGTATATGTAGGCGTTTTCGCCATTTTTGTAAGGATCGATGGTAGAGAAAAGATCTGGACTGTAAATTTTTAATGATCATTCTAGTTCTATGGTTATGCATATGTGTTTGAGATTTCTTGTTTTATGACAAACAGTTTTCCTGTTTCGTCTATGTTTTCGTCTTATACCAGAGAGTTCATGATCGAATGATTCGCATGAATTGTTACAGTTATGTTATGATAAAGGATTTGTCGTTGCATTATTGTATTCCCTGGTCTTCTGTGTTCGAATATAAGAGGGTCTTGTGTTTGGGCACTTTCTTCTCCAGTCTGTTAGAAACCTAATGTTTAGACAGACCCTCGCACTCTTCTCATACTAGTCTTCCCCCTGCTCACCCTTATTACAACTCACTGTTTGAATTTTATCTAAGACCTCACTTGCCCATGCATGCCTAGCCTGGTTTCAGAGTTGAGACGATATTGTTCTAATTTTACTTCCATCTGATCCTCCCTTTATAAACAAATCGTGACATAAATTGATGGGCTTTGGGCTCTGCTCCTGCTGCAATCCAGGGGTGACTTCCGTCGCCAACAATAGGTTTACAAATATATCTTCGGATACAATCCCAAGAATGTATCATTCCACTACTCTTGTGCTGCCCAACGGGTGGGTTTTAGTTGCCAGGAGAAATCCCCATCAGATTTATAATCTTGTCGCCAAGCCATTTCCCCATAGAACTGAGAATGGAATCTTATGTTCCTCCCTATCTTCATTTCCTCTACGATCACAAGCGACCAACCATTTACATATTGCGCCTTTAAATATTCCAGCTTCAATTTTCCACGCGGTCCATGGAGATGTGTTCAAGCCCCCTACTCATTCTAGCTTGTTGTGTGTGTATGTGGGAACTGGCATTTAGTTTTTTTGGAATGACACTTGTCACGATGATATTTGCTATGCTTGGTTTTCTTTCTCCTTCCAGTCGTGGTGGGTTGATGACAACTATGGTTCTATTGTGGGTGTTCATGGGCTTGTTCACTGGTTACTCTTCTTCTCGGTTATATAAGATGTTCAAGGGCTTAGAAAGGAACAAAAACACACTAAAGAATTATTTCATGTTTCCTAGAATTATTTTCTGCGTTTTCTTTGTATTAAATGAATTGAGTTGGGGTGAGAAATCTTTTGGTGTTGTATCATTTGGGACCATGTTTTCTTTAGTCTTTTTATGGTTTGGAATTTACATTCCCTTGGTTTTTATTGGTAGCTTCTTTGGCTACAAGAAACCTGCAATTGAAGATCCAGTGAAAACAAACAAAATTCCCAAGCAAATTCCAGAACAGTCTTGGTACATGCAACTTGTTTTCTCTGTACTCATTGGTGGCATATTGTCGTTTGGTGTTGTTTTCATTGAGTTGTTTTTCATCCTGACTTCTATATGGCTGAATCAGTTCTACTACATCTTTGGGTTCTTGTTCATAGTCTTTGTTATCCTACTCATCACTTGTGCAGAGATCGCGATTGTTCTCTCCTACTTCCAGCTATGTAGTGAAGATTATCACTGGTAGTAGAGAGAAAATATGACTCTAGGCTCTTTGGCACTCTACTTGTTTCTATACACAATATTTTACTTCTTCACGAAACTGGAGATTTTAGTTTGCATGATCGTCATTATGCCAAGGTCAAATAGTCTTCAGGTTGTCAGAGTACCAAATTATCCTTCCATCGATGCCTCAGAACTGATTGGATCTGTGGTTGTGCAAAGAACTTTGGCAAATGGACCGCGAAGACCAGACTTACAATGTTGTACCCTTGGGTGGCATAAACTTCTGGAGCATTCATGGTGGCCTGTGCTACAGGTATATGAAAGTTAACAATAGTTGTGTGTTTGTGTAATAATAAAATTTCATCATATGTTGTTTTATTATAAAACGATTACAATAAAAAAATTTATTTGTGATTGTTTTATTATAAAACAATTATAATAACAAAAAAAAAAATGTTTGTTTTATTATAAACAATTTCTTTTTTTATAATAACAAAAAAAAACATATATTGTTTTTATTTCTTTTTGTTTTATTATAAACATATATAAAAAAAAATAATCATATCTATATAGTAATAAAATTAGGTCAAACATAAAAATAATAAAAATAATAAAATAATAAAAAAATAAAAAAATTCATAAAAGATAAAAACAAATTATAAAAATTAAAACAACAAAAACAAATAACATCGCAAATGGACGTTTTTATAAATTCCTGAAAACAAATGGAAACATGTTTTTGTGATTTTACGCTAAGCAAGCAATCAACGCTTAAACAAGCACGTGCGTGTTGATGGGTGAAATTGTTCGTCCGTCAATTGAGAGAGTGGAACTGGTCCGAGGTTGTCTAAATAACCCAAGCCGTTTGGAATGAACCACCCTGACGGGTTTAACGGCTCCGTTGGCCGCTCTAAGGTCCTGAGAAAACCAAAGAGAAAACTAATCTAAACTAACTAATCTATCTAAAACAAATAAAACTAACTAAACTAACTAAAACTAATAAAACAAACTAAAACCAAATACAAGAAACTTAAACTAACTAATAATAAATAAAAACAAACTAATACACTAATTTAATTAAAACAAACTACTAAATTAAACTAAAACTAAATATAAACTACTCTAACTATTCTATATACAATCTACTAATTACTATTACACTAACTCTAGCAATTAAATATCTAATTACGAATTGAATTACAATTTATTCACAAATATACAATATCTACAAGTTGCAGATTTGAATAAAACCTGTAAAATTCATTTGCTTTCTGCCCTAAGACAGCTAGAGATCTTTTTGATTTTTTATATTTTATGAATAAGAAATAAAACTTACTGAAATTAAACGATCTAATATATTTACTGAAATTAAACAATCTAATATACTAATTCTACCTATAAATTGAACTAAACTACTATCTAAATTAAACTACTAATAAATATACTAAATAAATGACAAACTGACCTGGAAACGCTCCTAATTTTCCCTGTGTGTGATGACTTCGAAGCTGATCGGAGGAAGGAAACTTGCTCCGGTTGATCCAGAAGCTTCTCGTAAACGATAGGTTGTGCTGCTCTTTGAGTTATTTACAGGACAAACAAGACATAAAAAATCATAACAATTTTATGATTTATAAATCTCTACAATAAGGGAAACCTGTTATGGAAAAACTTATACTTAATAATTCAACTTATGAAGAAGAGAAATCTGTCATTCACAAACTGAATTAAGCAATTGCTACGTTTTTTAAATGCTTGGAAGAAATCAAATATGGATTACAGTGATTAAATTATATCATTTGCACATGATTAAGATAGCTAAAGTAGTCATTAACCAGATACAAATTGATATACACAACATGAAACAAAATATTGATATAATGAGAAGCTAAAGCTGTAACAAAACACCAAATTCTGCCTCAGTCTGTATTAAAATTCCATATCCTTGTTCTCCCACGAATGAGGATGTCCATTATTACAAAAATGATAGCTATTTATAAGTCTCTCCACAGGGTAAAACCTCCCTGTGGATAGTATCAAACAGTTTACATAATCTGGGAAGATATCCCAAAATCAACTAAACTAGGAAAATAAAATGACATCAGAATATTTCAAATATCCCCTAACTGCTCATCAAATCCACTGCAATTTCGAATTTATCTGCAATAAACCAAAAATATCAAGTTAGAAAGATATTTTATTAACAAAACAATAAAAATCTAATCTTACAGACTTAGCTACAGAATCATCTGATTCTGTAGCTAGTCTAAAATAACATACAGGACCAGAATCGAAATCGAATCAAATCTTTTAAAAAAGAATCAAATCCAATTTTCTTTCAATAAACATTAAAAATGAATCACTAATGATTAAAATGGTTTTTTCTTTCAATATAAAATATAATCAAAAGTGATTTAATCGAAACAGGGGTAAGAATACTCTGTTTCATGGTTACCATAAAATCAGGTCGAACAGCAACAAGACTTTTCCATATCCAATTAAAATCAAATAGGATCAAAATCCAATAACCAAATAGAGAGACAAGCATGCTTTGTTTCGATTGCCATCATAGTCGGGTAAACAGAATCGAAACCTAACAGTTTTACGAATCGTTTCACATCCAATTTGAAAGTAGCGCAATCAAGCAAATCATATGAAACATTGTGTTTTTCCAAATCAGGAGATACGATCAGATCAAAATAGAATCGTTTTACAATTGCTATAACTGTTATGACATCAAACGGTTTGTGTCACAGGTAGATTAATTCAGACAGATACGAGAATCAATTCATACAAAATCATAACCAGATTGATTCGGCTTTGACCACAATCACGATAGAATTGCATTAAGTGATAATTGGTAAAATGTGCATATAAGCTCGATTGGATTTGAATGAAATCAATAATTCCAAACAAATCGCGACTAGGTTTAAAATAGAAACAAATCATGAATTCAATCTCATTTGACAAATCCAATTGAAACTTCATATCCATCGCAAACACGAATCCAACTAATAACAGGGTCAAGTTAACAGTAAACCAATATGAAGTAATCGGTTGGGTTTTTCACATAACCATTATGAATTGATTTGGATATATTTTAACAAGATCATATTGAGAATAATCCGAATTGTATTCATGTTGATCGAAGGTCATATGGGACATAAAACCGTAACAGTTAACCATATCACAATTGTCACCAATCATAGCATATAATGAAATCGAAACAACGTACGATTGTGTTCAAAATTGAATATGGGAAACAACTTCTTGTCGAGAATAGATACAACAATTTCAATTGACAGCAGAGCATTCATTTTATCTAAATTAAACCAATCAAATCCATACCACGATCAATCGAATCGAAGAAAATCCAATCAAAGCTAAACTGGGAAAACAAAATTTGATTAATCAAAACAAAACTATGTACATAATGCATATAGTGTGACAGAGCAAATCCATGCTGTAAAAAAAACCAATCCAAAACCGAATTCAAATTCATTATATAAACAAGTGATAATACATACCAGTGATGCTGCTCAAATTATGCCAACTTAGAATTCACGACCGTTGTAGCTGAATCCACATTTTTAAACAAGATGGAACCTGTCGTCCTCTGTTTCTTATCAGTGGCTTGCAATTTAGCCTTTTGACTGGTAAGCCATGCAAATTGGTCCTCCAAAGAGTGAATTTTTTACTGTAGCATTGGCACATCAAGATAATACCTCTCTAACCATGAGCTACATTGATCACAGGGTGGTACTGTAGGTTTTGACAAAGCAGGAGAGGTTTTGGATGAAAGATCGGGGGCTTCACAAGGAAGCTTAATGCCTGGGTAGTTAGGGTCGTTTTGTAAGCAAGGGGGTAGGTTCGACACAAAGTCATACGAGGGTTCGGCACACAAACCCTCCAAATAGGCATATTCACTTGCCAGGAAACGATCCACTTCCGAGTCGGAGTCTTCACTCAACATGATAGGGTTAGGGTTGACAGAAGGTTTTGGCTTGTTCCTCGCCATTCAAGAAATTAAACGGGCATTATTTTTGCCTTTGGCGTTTGCAGTGGATTTGGCTTTGAGCTTCTTGCCCACAGGATTAATATTCTCGACATCTTTGGTCACAGTATGGTGTAGGTTGATAGGTGAGTCGGGTAAGGGTTTAGGTAACAGAATATTATAGGGTACCGGGGGTACAATCTTGTCTTCGCTCACCACAGGTTTGTCAACCTGTGGTGGGTTCGAATCCACAAAATCATTCCGAGTAAGAAAATCGTTCCAATAGTCTCCGTGTAACCCCAAATGATAGACAACAATAATTTTAACCAGTCCAAAGTGAAAAAGGCTGCTATCAGCCTAGTTTTTTTTGTATTTCTTAGACATTTTGAACAGGATTCTATGCAGATAATAGGGCATATTGAGTTGATAACCCATAAAAACCATAAGCAAACAAAGGTGGTGTAAGAAAACAAAATCGTACCGACCTTCGCAAGTGATAAACTGTTTGATAATCATCAATGAATCATGCCAACATTGTTTCAGCATGGTCACGGGAAAACCTTTGTCACAGGAGCTAACCTTACGCGACTGGAAGAGCAGTGTCCAAGGGACCTCTTCCACTTTGCAATTCTTGGACCATCGTTGTCCAGTGGCGGGAAAACTCGTAGCAAGACTGATAAACTGCTCGTCAATTTGCAATTGAACATTGTCGACCTTGGCTCGACAGCCATCAAAGGTCATGGCGAATTGCCTAGCAACGCAAAGGTTAAAACCATCAAACTTATGTATGAACGAGAACCACCCACTATCCTCAAGGTCACTGCGGGCACTGTCGAACATCAACAGAGCCTGGCTACCATTGGTTTCAGCCCTCACGACTGGAGCCATGGTGCGAGCCCATGGTAAGGGTTAGGGTCACATTCATCAACACACAGGAGTAGAGTCATTTGGGCTAACAGCTACGAACGATCAAAGGGGAAGCATTAATGTGCGCATGTGGGGGTGGTGGGATTATTCACCGCCATGCATAATAGTAATGGCAAAGTACAACCGCCAATTAATCCTCTGTTCAATCAATCATAACATAGCTCAAAACCATATCATTCGTTCAACCAAAGAATTAAACGGTGGATGATATACTAATGTGCCATTATAATATTTCAAACCATGAATATTCAATGTGAAATCAAACCCAAATGTTAACCATGCGCTTATTGCACAAATGTGTAATCGAAAGTTTATAAAACATTGTGACAATCGATAATTATAGTATTGACAAGCCAAAAACTATAAAAATAAGGATCACAAAATAAACCATGACCCCTATGCAATACATAGAATCAAGTATAAACCCATATGCTCAATGCCTCATAAGTTTAATAAAATCAAGTTGCACAGTCAAAGTAAGAGTAGGCAAATAGGCATAGTTCGAAAATCCTTTTAGCCACTTAATGATAAACCAAATGTAAGTGCCACTCAAAATATCAATGCAAAGATCATGACAGTTCAAATAACGATGGAGGGGTTTTCACGCTTACAGTCGTGAAAACTAAATGGAAACCAATTTACAAGTGTCGTAAGAAATGAAAACATCGTCTATTGGAAAAATGCGGCGACGATTTGAAGTTCAGAAGACATAGGTGTAGGTAGCTTATAGGGCAATGAAAAAAAAATGAATTGGCTGCCAACAGTGTGCAATGATCACGACAAGAGGTATAGAACACATTTTATTTACTTTGTTGCATTTGTCTGTTGGAGTTACTTCACACACACCTAGGATTTCTTTTTCCCAAGGTTTTTATTTGTTCATTAGTCATAATTAGTCATTATCCGGTCTCCTATATTTTAGGAGAGAATATTCCACCTGGAGAATATTATCTTTCAGTTCACACTTCAGTTTGACTAGTTGAGTTGAGTTTAGATGTTGCATTGGGATCATCACTATGCAACATTGGGATCATCACCATGCTAATTCAACCTTTCCTTGGTATCATCACAAAAGTGGTGCATTAGCCTTGATTCCTTGAGTTAACTCCTCACTACTTTTTGTTGAATCAGTTAACTGAAGATTAGTTGACTAGTTAACTCAACTAGGTGGCAATTCACTCCCGTAACTGCTTGAGAGACTAGAATAGGTGGCAGTTCACTCCCGTAACTGCTGGTGTGTGTCCATCTCACTCTTGACCACCACTATGGTGACTTGGTTCACCTCAAGTCGAATTCATTAAGTTATACAGAGTATATCATGTGTAAATTATTCATTATTCACAATGGTTAATGAGAATTATTTCCATTCTTTCTCTTCGTCTTATTCTTTTTCCAATTCTCTCTACAAATGTGTGTATCATTGTTTAGCTAGATCTATTCTATGCAGGTCAACACATTTACATTTTCCTTCTTTATGCATGTTATATTTTCAAACATCTCACAAGTTTTCATGCAGTATTTGTACTAAGTTTTTTCAGGAGCACGGTCGATCGCATCTTGTTGCTGAAGTGATTTTCAAAAATCACAAAAACTTTTGAAAAAAATACATGATTTCTTGACAGATTGAAGGAGTTGTTACTCATCATAAACATCATGATGGTTGTTGTTACACAAAAACCTTTTCATAAACCCATTTGTGTCATGAATGTCTTCCTCCATTTCTCCTTCAAAACAGATTGGTCATCCATGTGTTGAAGCCCATCTTCCATTGAATTATCCTTCATGACTTCTCACATGCCTATCTTTATGAGTTGCATACATCTCTTTATCTTTTTCAGTTCAGTTTTCCTTGTCAATAAAACTATCCAACTCCCTTTCCATGACTACATTGCCTTGCCATACACATTGTTGCTACTGAGATATTTTCATTTATAGTCCTACCACTCTTTTTATCAGAACTCACATTGGCTGATGTGGGATTCCTTAAGGCCCACCTTTGAACAATTCTTTCCCCATCAACCTCAACACCTTATCTTGGATATAGACTAGAGTCCATTTTGAGTACCTGGAGGCTTGCATGTCTTAATGGCAAGTTCTCTCGCTGACAATCATGGGACTACATCAATGTCCCTTGATCGTCAGATCTTTCAAGTGGCTCAACATCATCTAATTCATTCGCACTTTACAAGATGTACTCAGGTACCTTGCCACTCATTGACATCAATGGTGAGATGCCTAGTATTGGTTAAAAGCATTCATCATTGGTTGGTAATCCAATGACTTATTTTCGTTCTTGATATCGACACATTCATTCACATGATTAGAATTGTACCATCAGGTTTAGTAGTAGGTGAAGACTATAAACTTTTCATGACTCTATCAGCAGTTACAGCAGCATGACTTCATCCATATGAGAGTACCACAGTTCCACTTTCATACTTTATGTTTTCCACGATTCATTCAGCAGTAGTTCAAATTCCTCCACTTCAAATTCTCTGATCCAGTAGACAACAGTCACAGCTACAATAGCAATCACTCTCCATATGATCCTGCAGTAGTGACATCTTCCATGCTCTAGCAGCCACATCATCCATATTCCTATTGCATAGTTCATCAACATTTTGGGTAAGTGGAGGTATGTTATTTTCTAAACTTTAATCATGTAATTCCTCAACTGCTATGAGATGAACAAAGTTCGTTCACACAAGAATTATCCAAAATACTTGGAATATAACAAAGTAATCCATATAGGACTGTAAACAATAAATGAATAGATAAGATATAATATAGATATATGAGATATAATGAGATAGATTACAATTGAGAAATGAGGGCCTGCTTATATACCCACGCAGGGGTGCCCTTTACCAATAGTCATGTCCTTTGAGACATGACCTTTCATTATTAATAACTATTATTATGTTTATGAATATCTATTTATGTATATTTTATGTTCATAACATTGCCTTCCCCTTAAAAATGCTTTGTCCTCAAAGCATAATCACCGGAAGGCGTCCCTTTGAAATTTTGTTCTGGCACACAATGTCTTCTCAAATCTTCTGAGCTTGTAGTTGCGACTCTCGACAAAACATGATGATATAACCTTCGAATTCCCAAACTAATGTGTTGCATATTTTGGGGAGTGATCCATCCCAAATCTACTTTCATTGGAATTGTTGGATGATTGATTGTTCCAAGTTGTTGATTTTGTCTTCGTTCTTTTGCAGTGTGGTATTTTATTTGTTGGTAAGAAGAACATTGTTTATTTTCCTCTTCTCCTAATCGTTGGTCATAATGACTCTTGTGATTTGGATGATGATAAGGCATCCTAATCTCTTGTGGCTTTTCCTTGGAATCATATTCTTTTGATGTTTGTAGTGATCTGTCCACATAAACATTCTTTTGAATATGGGCATTATTTGACTTTGTATTGGTTCCTTTTTCTACTGTCGAGATTTGAATGTCGGATAAATTCTCTATTGGAT
>ML778206.1:221543-290738 GCA_009831015.1 Picea engelmannii
TATATATATATATATATATATATATATATATATATATATATATATATATATATATATATATATATATATATATATATATATATATATATTTCTATGTACTTATATTTTTTTTATTAGAATTTGATTTTTTTTCTTGGCCAAGGGCCCCGTTGGTGGTCAAAGACCAGATTTCTCAGAGAAACTCTGAAACGATGGGTTTGGCTAAAAGCCAAATCAGACAAGATCTGATAAAGAGGGTGGCCAAAGGCCAGGATCAGAAAAACACAGCTCTGATACCAAATGAGACGAACAAAGTTCGCTCACACAAGAATTATCCAAAATACTTGGAATATAACAAAGTAATCCATATAGGACTGTAAACAATAAATGAATAGATAAGATATAATATAGATATATGAGATATAATGAGATAGATTACAATTGATAAATGAGGTCTTGCTTATATACCCACGCAGGGGTTCCCTTTACCAATAGTCATGTCCTTTGAGACATGACCTTTCATTATTAATAATTATTATTTATTAACTATTATTATGTTTATGAATATCTATTTATGTATATTTTATGTTCATAACATGCTAGCAATGAATAATTTGGAAAATTCCCTCCCCAAGTTCCCTTTCCTTTTCACTTCTATGACTTATGCCACGTTGCATGAGTACATGCAACCAGTTCAGTTGTAGGGTAGGGGACTTTATTCACTATCATCACTCCACTTTTCCACTACCATCATTCTATTTTTCGTATCATTTACCATTTATGAACATTTCTTTTCCAACGATACTATGTTTCACTTTTATTCATAAGCATTGTTATACATATTGGCATGATTCACACATATACAAAAAAGGGCTTTCTTATAATCAGTGATGTTTCCTTATGCACATTGATAGCATATATTTTCCAGTAACAATATGGGCAAATTATTATCATAACAGCAAGAGAAAAAATAACGAAATGAATGTTGATAACACAAGAACTGACATTCTTTATAGTCATCGTTGTCACACAAGAACCAACCATAAGAAAATGTCAATTGTTACTCATGTAAATCCCATCCTGGAAACATTCATTGTCATCACTCAAAGCCAACATTCAGATGCCAAAATTTCTTGAGAAGATCCATGCATGGTTGCATGAGGACATGCAACAAGTTAAGTTGGGGGGTATGTTGGGGCTCAAAAATGTCCTATTTTCATCCACCTTTCCCTTCATTATTCTCCACATTTCATCACCCCATTAAACTTTCACAATATCATTTCATAAATATACTTGGGTTTCACCTCATTATTTTCTACTTTATTCATTTTAGTGTTAAAAAGGAATTTGTGATTAAATGTTATAAAATTGACATGTTTTCATATATATCTCAAAAATGTGTGAGCTTTGTAATGTGTAGGAATATGTGAAGGATTAATTCAAAAGGACTTCTCGAATACTTCCTCCACCATTTCAATATTTGAGGAGATAATTCAAGCCCATTCCAAGGAGAATATCATGGATATTTGGTTGGAATATCTTATCCAAGATATATGAGAGATATGTGTGAGGATTTGAAGGGATTATATTTTGTAATAATGGAAAATAGGTTGAGAGAAAAGTGGATCAATAATAATGAGATGGCCATCTTATCTTCAAGGCTCTCATGTATAAAAGAGAGTGCTATATCTTCATGAGGATTCAATTAGAGGAGGGAATAAGAGAAATTAGAGAAGTAATCAAGTACAGAATTAAAGTAGTCATTAATGGTAGTCATTTGGATTTGAAAGATTCTTAGCTTTGATTCATGGATTTGGTTTTCATGCTTTCATTATTTTGTTATGAAGATTGATTTGATTATTATAATTTAAGATTGCTTCATTGGTGTGAGATCACATATGTTGTTGTGTCATTCAACTCTTCACATGTTGTATCTACTTTTCCTTCATGTAGTTTTCCATTCCTAGATTAGTTTCATTTATGCAATTTCCCATTCCTAGATTAATTCCATTTACGCAATTTCCCATTCCTAGATTAATTTCATTTGCGCAAGCTCCCATTCCTAGATTAATTTCAATTCCAAGTCGTATGTTTCAATTTCCTGCATTAGATTAATGATTCAATTTCAGTTGTAGCTTAAACATTAGATTAGATTAGTCCCGCTTCAATCTTGCATATACTTTGTGTGTGCTTTGTAATTTTACGATCCTCGGATTGACAAATTAAATAGTTGGGAAAGTACTACAACTAAATTAATACAACATTAGTTTGGCCCAATATAATGACTATCGTTCCCTTGTCACAATTGTTGTTCCTTTTGCAAGTAGTGTTGTTCAATTGAACGGAACAATTGTCGTTCCTTTTGTTACGATTGTTGTCCCTTTACAGGGGTTGCATCTCTGGAGGATGGGTATTGAAAACGGAAGGTAAGAACCTACGTAGGCGACAAGTAAAACGCTTGTGCCAGTGCCTACCTTTGGATGATGCATAGAGGTTATATTTTAGGACATCTTTAGAGCCCAACACCAAATTGGATTAAGGAGTTTCACGTGCATGTCAATGCATCTCTTATTGCATTAGGAGTTGTGTTAGCACAACCAGGAACAGGAGACATTGACCACCCTTTAGCCTTTGCTAGAAGGTAGCTATCAACAACTAAGATCAATTACACCACCACTGAAAGAGAAGGGTTATCCATGGTGTATGCATTGCAGACGTTCTGCCACTACTTGTTGGGAGGATACTTTAAAATGTTTATTGATCACTCCATGTTGAAATACCTAGTCAACAAGCCAGTGTTAGGGGGGAGAATATGCAAATGGATTTTTCTATTTCATGAATATGATTTTGAGATCATATTTAATTTAGGGAGAATGAACAAAGGTCTTGACCACTTGTCGAGGTTGGAACATGGAGAAGAACCGACTAGTTTGGAGGATACACTACCAGATGCACAGCTTCTAGCCATTAGAAATATTGATGACCACTTCACAGAGATAGTCTTGTTCCTGTCAACAGGAATGGCACCGAGTGAATATACAATCACCCAGAAGAAACAACTAGTAGTGTGCGTTACAGACTTTTCACTTATAGCAGGACAACTATATAAGATGGGACCTGATGAGATACTGAGGAGGTGTGTTATGGAGGCAGAAAGACCATTGATCCTTGTCAAATCTCATGAAGGCATTGTAGAAGGACACTACGTAGGGAAAGCCACTACATAGAAGGTTCTTCGAGCTAGAATTTGGTGGCCTACCTTACACAGAGACGCTAAGGACTATTACAGAGATGTATGCCAAATATTTTGGAAACCGTCCAGAAGAGATGAAATGTTGTTAGCACCACAACTGACACTACAAGAATTTGATAAATGGGCCATTGACTTCGTGGGTCCTATTAACCCACCAGGGAAGCACACAGGATCAAGGTACATAATTACTGCGACATAGTACTTGACCAGATGGGCTGAAGCAAGAGCAGTTAAGGACTGTAGTGCCACTACAGCTACGCACTTCATATTTGATGACATCATAACCAGGTTTGGATGCCCGAAGATCCTTATGAGCGATCAAGGAACATATTTCATTAATAAAACAATTGAAGCCTTGACTGAATAATTTATAGTCCACCATCAGAAGAGCATGCCTTACCATCGACAAGAAAATGGGACAGTTGAAGCATTCAACAAGATCTTGGAGACAGCGCTAACGAATATTTGTAGTGTCAATAGAGATGAGTGGCATTTAAGAGTATCAGCAGTATTATGGGCCTATAGAACCACTTGCAAGAAGCTAACAATGCAGACCCCCTTTAAACATTGGTGTATGGTATCGAAGCCGTTGTCCCAATGGAATATTTGGTACCAAGCTTAAGAATTGTTTCCTTTACAAATATGGACGACACTAGCATTGTTAGAGAAAGGATTACATAGTTGGTCAAACTAGAGGAAGACATATTTATTGTAGTATTTCATCAACAGGTCCAGAAAGAAAGAGAGAAGGCCTACCATGACAGACACATCAAGAAGAAGGTATTTAAGCAAGGTTATCAGGTACTGGTATATGAAAGTAAGTTCATGAAGCATCTTGGGAACTTCATAACGCATTGGCTTGGGCCATACGAGGTCACCTATATTACAGAAGGAGGATTTGCGCAGTTGAAGACTTTGAATGGAGAATGGAAGGAAGGTTGGTGAACGGAAGCTAGATGAAGTTGTATTATGACAACCAACTACCTCGCATATCTCAGTAAAAATAGGCGGAAAAGGTTCTATGTACCAGGTGCAGTTGAAACTGGGTACCAGACACAGAAACGATAGTTTTCACAAGGGAGGAAGGGAGGAATAGAGAGGGAAGCATGGGCTTCCCTACGTAGTCTAAAGATGAAGAAAAATAGAGGGATCAGATCTAAAGTGCCTTCGGACGAGTCATAGGTGAGTGTTGGGGGCCTGTTGGCCCTTGGTTATGGAAGCAAGTGAAGATCAAGGAAGAAAAGGCAAAACACGAACTGCACAAAAGACACAGTGACTGTTACTGGGTCGAAGTGAGTAAAAGAGAAGAAAATATAGAACAAAGTAAAAGGAAGAAAAATGTTGGACGAGGAGATCGAGGATGATAGATCAGCAAGGAACATGGATCATGGACAACTCAGCAAGTGGAAAAAGACACTATTGGATGCTTTGGAGCACTGCATGAGAATGAAGGAAAGATAGGTTGGCGAAGCCCTGAAAATGTGGGTCAAGTTAACCTAGGGTTTTAGACACCTAGGGTTTTGGTATCTAGGGTTTTAACACCTTGGTTTTGACCTAAGGTTGTCGCTGAGTGATTGTAATGTATAAATAGAGGTCTAAAGGACCCGAGTTGGGTTATTGTTGTTGTTGTTGTTGTTATCGTTGTTGGTACTAAGTGGATTGAGGATTCATTGTTATTGTGTGATTGAGCGAGTACTATTGTGTGAGAGAGAAGTGTTGAGTGTAGAGTCTTATGGTATTGTAAGATCTTCAGCTGGGTGTGAAGATCAGTCTTGCAGCTGGGTGCATAGGAAGGTCTTCAGTCTTGCAGCTGGGTGCATAGGAAGGGGAGAGACAGAGAGGAGAAGAAAGAAGATCTATTGTTTGAGAGTGAAGACAAGAACTATATGCTTCATCTTAAATATTATAAATCACAGTTATGTGGACATATCTCTAGAGAGAGGGTGAACCACATATATCTTGTGTTGTGTGAGTGATTGATACTTTGTTCTATGCCATTTGATAGACTGTTATTTGCATTATTGTGTTAGATTTGATAGCTAAGTTGTGCGGAGTAGATCTGAGCTAGTAAGTGATATATAAATGTTGTATTGTTCTTGCATTGGATCCACTTGATATCCCCTTTGGTTGTAGACATATTTTTCTTGCAACCCCCTCATAGCTAATTCAGGTGAGACTGCATTTGCTTCGTAGGTGTTGCTGAAAGGGCTAGTAGTTAGGGCTTGTTGGTGCGCTCTTGGAGTTGAACCCTGGGTCTGCCCCTATGCCAACATACATATTTTAGGTAGAGTCCTAAATATTGGAGGCCCATGCGAGTTGTAGAGGCACATATTTTATTTCCATTGGAGCAATACCATGGTATGAATTTTCTGAGTCATTCTCAACAACAACATTAAGATGGTAGGGTATGTTAGGGTTCATTGAGTATGAGGTTGAGCATTGAAGGAGGTTTGAGGCTCTCAATTGATGGAATAAAACTTCCATTTCGTCCATATGACACGATAGAGAAAATAGAGCAGCCTCAAATTCACCAATTTTTTCTTCCATCCTACTAGAGATCCCAACCGTCATTTCCTCAAATTCTTTGAATTTGGCCATAATCTCTTGTAGGGATGATTTATTGGCCTAGCTGAACTCTTCGTGACTTCTGAGGATTTTCTTAAGGTCACTCACATAGGGATCCATAAGTTTTCCTTGTGCCCAAGCCCTAAAACTACTCTAGCCGACAGTGAAGACAAGACAATAAGAGCGATGTATGTAGAGAATTAGCGTAACAACACCATAAGTATTAGGAATTCAATAAAAATTGAGAATGGGCCTATGAAACTATCGAAGATGTCAGGTGGAAAAAACAAATTCGACCTCGACCAAAAGCCCAAATTTTGATTTCGAAGAGAAATAGTCGGAAACAAGGAACACTAACTGGGACTTTGTCTCTCCCCAGGAACATACAGGTGCAAAACCCCGCTCAGGTTGACCCCTTCAGAACCAAGAGAAAATGAATTAAAGAAAATGAACATATGTGGTATACCTCTTCCCTATGAGTCTCTTAAAGAACCTATAGCACTCGATCCTCAGTGAAAGGTTACACACTTACCATTAAAATTCACACACTCTTCATAATCCTTCACACATTTGAAGGCAACCCGATGTATGAGAAATGTGCACCTGGTGGGAGGATGCATGGAGTCATGTTGCATCATGAGATAGGTTTTATGGGATGAGGAGGTGTCACACACCCACTACAGCAACTTAGATTTTTCTTCTTTTCCTTCAAGGAACAGAATCCTCGAGACTTCTATGGGGCCTAGCGCAGACCCTCTCCTTCCTTAAACTTCCCCAAACAACCACAAGATGGCCTTAGCGCAAGCGCCTTTTGCAACTCATGAGTCAAGAATCAAGACCCTCTGCTCCCCTTTCTCCAAACACCGATACTCAAGATGTTATGCGAGTATGGCTCCCTCCTCACTAGTGCATGCTACCTATAACCATGGGCTAGGCAAAACACTAGCACTACTCGCAACCTCGCCAGTTGAGGTGTCGATTTCTCGTGATCCTCTTTCACGAATCCCCAAGATGCGAGAAGTTAATGATGTGTGGACTCTGCCAAAGCGACGCGCACACGCCACTTGTCAACCCTACTATACTATGCTCACGAGTTGTGGTGTCGTTTCCCATCGCACGAGACCTCGGCTCTCGGCGTTTTGCAGCCTTAGCGATCAAGGTGCAACTTCTTCATCCTGCGAAACCCCAAGCCACAATAAGTCAATAGTGGGTGGACTCTTCCCTAGTGTGACACGTGTCCACCACCAGTTACCCGCTTCCTCGATTAAATACTAGTGCTACTCGCATCTCATGACTTCGCGGGTTGGAGTGTTGAGCCCTCATGCTCCTCCTTTGTGAGTTCCTGAGATACAATAAGTCACCAATGGGTTGACTCCTTCCCAGGTGACATGTGTCCATTATCTTCCACCCGTTCCCACCTTCTTCTATGTGCTTGTTGTTACGCCACCTGTCAACCATGTGGTCCCCACTTAAGGATGGTTCATGTTCTTGCACGAACCCTCGGCGTTCAACTCTTCACGACTTCCACAATCGAAAGGAAACTCCCTCAAGTTCCAAACCCCCAATAGGTGATAACTACAAAAGTTCTGATCCAATGGTCCTCCCATGCCCTGGATCCAACGGCCATGATTATGTCGTGATCTCATGAATCGCGAGTTCATGCAGTGCTACCCTTGACTACTCCAAGTCGCGAGTCAGTGAAATTCTACTCTCCTGCCCATACAAAGGCTAAGATCTATGGTCATTAGGGCTCCATCAGATCCTTGGATCTATGGTCCTGGGTCCCATCTCTACTTGCGAAGGATGAAAGGGGTGAGGTGTTAACGCATGCGCTCCTTCTCTAGATCCATCGGTTTTGACATTTTTGGGGTATTCCCAAAATGATTTCGACCGTTCGTTTACCAAATGATAGGGTATTCCCTCTTTCTATAATTGGGATCGCTATCCCTTCTGATCTTGAATCATGAAATTCAACTTCTCAGGGCTTCAAGATCCCACGAATCCGAGACCTTAGAGAACTATCCTTCCTTTCATAAGGTTTCCAGACTTAACCATTTATACAGAAACCAATGGTGACATATAAACATACACATGCTTCCATTATCTCCAATTTAAAACACCAGGCAATCATTCTACACAGGAATTATTATGGGCATACAAATACAAGCATGCATTCATGATACTTAGTTCAAAATACAAGGTATATAACACTTATCAAATCTACTAGGCATGATGCAACTGCTGAGAGGGGTGCTCGTTTCCACCCAACCGTAGGCTTAGTGACTCCAAACAGATTTACCACTAGCCACCCCTGAGCTAGACCAGGATGCTTTGAGGTTCAGTCTCCTATTTCTAGCTCAACAGAAAATCAAGGACAAAGGTTACTCTCCTTCTCCTGATACAAGAAAACAATCCAGGATGAAGGTTACTCTCCTTCTCCTGATATTCAGAACTCCCTGGATTTCCAAGGTTTCTCCAGTCTATTTCGTGATCCCCATCGCACACACTGCTCTCTGCCTTACCACATTTCCTCTCTTGCCAATTTTTGTCTCCAAGGTTGCGTGTGGAGAAAATTTCGTCGTCCATGGTCAGGTCTAAGGGTTGTTACATATGGGTGGTTCACCCCCATCCCCTCATTAACTCTTGAGGAGCCTCCCCACCTACCAATCTGATGGAAATCCATTCCAGGATCAGAGAGCTGCTTTGGTTTGTGAGCAAGTATAAACCAGTACAGTACTAGCTTGGTAGAAGTTAATGCAACCATTCCAGGTCCCTTCCACCACTTCTCATTAGCCATCATGGTCTCTTTTTAGCACACCCCTCTCCTAGTAGTCATGCAACACATTCTCATAACATAATTTACATTCATCGACCTTTTATACAAAGGTCCATCAAGTCAAACATTCACATCTTTGAGTTTTCCATAGTTCTTGGCCAATATAGTTATTTTTACAGACTGGGGGAAACAAGGTGTTACAATTCCATCCCCCTTAAAGGAACATCATCCTCGATGTTCTTATCTATCAATATGACGTGTATGTGCAAAATTAAACAAAATCAGATATGCATGTTTCATGGCATCTTCCATTTCCCATGTAGCCTCATCTGGGCCAAAATGTTTCCACTGCACCTTAACATGTGCAATGATTCGATTCCTGAGTGGGATTTCCTTTTTGTCCAGTATGCATTGAGGTTCTGGCAGGAATTCTCCCTCTGGTTCCACCTGGATCACAGACCAGTTAATTATATGATTAGAATCATGTACATATCTCTTCAATAATGAAACATGGAAAACATTATGTGCTTTTACTATGGGAGGAAGTGCTAGCCTATAGGCTATAGGTCCCACTCTATCTAGAACTTCGAAGGGTCCAAAATACCAAGGGGCCAACTTGGCACAAGATCCCATCCTCAGGGAACTCTTCCTAGTCCTAACTCTGATATATATGTGGTCTCTCGTCTTGAATTCTCTTGGAATTCTATTTCGGTTGGCATAACTTTTCTCTCTATTCTGAGGGACCTTTAGATTCTATTTTATCTGAGTCACTTGTTGTTCCATTTCTTTCAACATGTTGGGTCCAATAGTAACTTTTTTCACGAGATTACTCCAACTAACTGGAGTATTTCACGGTCTACCATAGAGGACTTCGAAAGGGTTCATCTTCAGGGATTCTTAGTAGCCATTGTTGTAGGCGAATTCCACCAGCGGCAGGTAATATTCCCATTTTTTGGGTTGATGCATTACATGCATCCTTAGCATGTCTTATAATATTTGGTTCATCCTTTCCATCTATCCATCGATTTGAGGATGATAGGCTGTGCTAAACAGTAATTTGGTCTCCAGACCAGCCATCAAGGATTTCCAAAAGTTGGAAGTAAATTTTGTGTCTCTGTCAGACACGATCTCCTTAGGCATACCATGTAGTCTGAATATCTCCTTCATGAATACGATGGCTATCAATTGCCTTGCAAGTCGATTTGACAGAGATAAGATGGGAAGACTTTCTCAATTTATCCAACACTACCATGATGGCGTCATTCTGTTTGGTCGATGTTGGTAATCCGGTGATGAAGTCCGTGGAAACGGTTTCCCACTTCCATTCCAGGATTGGTAGAGGTTGTAATAATCTTGTTGGGTGTCGATGTTATGCTTTAAATTGTTGGCATTCTATGCATTTGGCTAAGTACTTAGCTATGTCTTTCTTCAATCCAGGCCAATAGAATTGTTTCCTAGTGGATGTGATCATCTTTTGGTATCTGGGATGACCAGTATAGGGTCTTTTATGTAGTTCATCCATTATGAACCTCTTCAAGTCATCACATTCTGGAATATACAATCTATTTTTGTAAGTTAGCAGACCTCCATCTATCATCTGGTAGCCTTCATATTTTATTCCTTTGGGTTCTTTCTCCAGATATGAGGTCACARTCTGGAAGAATGTGTCTGCCTCTTGTGCATTCCTGACTCTTTCCTTGAAATTTGTCTAGCAGGTGCTCACCGCTACCAGATGAATTGTTTTCATACTTCTGCTAAGGGCCTCAACCACCTTATTTTCCTTTCCCTTGATATGTTTGATTTCGAAATCAAACTCACTAAGAAGGGCCATCCACCTAGCTTGTCTAGCATTTAGTTTTGGTTAGTAAAATAGATATCGCAATCCATAGTGGTCTGTCATAAGTACAAATTTTTATCCCAAGAGGTAATGCCTCCATATTTTTAAGGCGTGCACTATGGCAGCCAGTTCTAGACCATGGTTCACATAGTTCACTTCGTGCTCATTCAATTTTTGAGATTCATAGAAGACTACACTTCCTCCTTGCATAAGGACTCCTCTGATTCCTTCTTTTCATGCATCTGTGCACACGAGGAAGTCAGCTTTGGGATCGGTGATCTTCAACATGTGTGCGTGGGTCAATAGATGTTTTAGGGATTGAAATATTTCTTCACATTCTTGTGTCCACGTGAATTTAGCTCCCTTCTTTTGGAGGGCAGTGATTGGGCAACCAATCTTGGAGAATCCTTTTATAAATCTCCTATAGTATCCTGCTAAACCCATAAAAGATCTGATATCTGAAACATCCTTTGGAGTAGGCCATTCCATGATTGACCTGGTCTTGTCAGGGCCTACTACTACTCCTTCTTCAGATATGACATGACCCAAGTAATGTATTTGCTTCTGGAAAAAGTCGCACTTGCTAAATTTGGCATAGAGATGATGTTCTCTTAACACTTGAAGAACGAGTCTAAGATGTTCCTCATGTTCCTCTCTATTTTTGGAGTAAATTAATATATCGTCAATAAAAACCAGTACAAATTTGTCTAGGAATTTGCTGATCACATTGTTCATCAAGCACATAAAAGTGGCAGGGGCATTGGTTAATCCGACTGGTACTACCACAAATTCATAGTGACCATATCTCATCCTGAAGGCAGTTTTGTGGATGTCTTCACCCTTGATTCGGACTTGATGGTATCCAGATCTCAAGTCAATCTTTGAGAAGATGGAAGCACCTCCCAACTGATCAAACAGGTCATTGATCCTAGGTAAGGGGTACTTTTTCTTTATCTAGTCGGAGGGTACCATCTTTCTTCTTTACAAATAGAACTAGTGGTCCCCATGGAGACATGTTGGGCCGGATATAGCCTTTGTCCATCATTTCTTTTAGTTGTAATTTAAGCTCAACTAGCTCGAGTGTGCTCATCCTGTAGGGTGTCCTAGACACTGGCACCTCTCCCGGTGCAATTTCTATCGAGAATTCAATGTCCCTTCTTGGAGGTAGACCCGGTACCTCTTCCAAAAATACATCTCTATATTCTCTTAGTGTGGGGTGGTCTTCAAGGCTTGGTTTGTCATCTTCAGCCGATTCCAACACCTATATCGCATAAAGTAGACATCCCTTTCTACAATACTTTCTCATTTGAAGGGTTGATATTCGTCTCACCAAGACAGGTTTTTGGATCCCTCAAAGGGTTATCCTTCTTCCTTCTTCACCTACACACTCTAAAGTTTTATGGTAACAGTCCAATCTAGCTTTATATGTGGCTATCCAATCCATTCCAATCAATAGGTCATATGATCCTAGGGGTAGTATGTTAAGGGTTGCTTGGGTGGGGAATTCACCCATAGTGAATTGGCAAGCTGGTATGACCTCCGCTACCTTTATTTTGGTGTCAGTGGCTAACTGTACTATCCATGGCTTGGTGTGTTTATGTGGCTATAATTTACACTTATCAATAGCCTTAGGAGATATATAACTCAAATTTGAACTAGGGTCAATTAGAATAGACACTATATGGTTGGTGATCGTACCTTCCATATCCACCACTGAAGCTTGGTGGTCAGCTTCTTTATTATCCAAGGCTGCATAAATTTGCAGCACACTCCTGGCCACATCATTGATGGTGGTAGCTTCTTGAACGTTGTAAATTCTTTGAATGTTCTGTTGTCGGTGTGGGTAGTCCCTCAGTAGATGTTCTTCTCCACAACCCCAACATTTCAAGGGTTCTCTCTTTGGGTTATCAATCTTTCCTGGGGTAGATCCAGAAGGTTTATTTCCACTCTAGAAGGGGAAATTTTGTTGGTGTACACTTCAGATTAGGAAGCTCATCCTTGATTCCTTCTTATAGTTTTTAAATCTTATGGATTTAAACCCCTTTTTCTAGAATCCAAAACTATTCTTCTTCTTCCAGTTTTCGTGAGGTTATGTCTGATGCCCCAGCTGTTTGTAACAATATCTTGCCTTTTGGATATTGTCTTCTAGGTTCTTTGGCTCATCAAACTCAATCCTGTTATGATAGTCCGCTGATGAATCGTTGCACCTTTGCCTTCTCTGCTTTTATATAGGGTATGTACCTCAACAATTCGAGGAATCTGGCGACATATTCCTCTATGGTGCGTTGCCCCAGTTTGAGTTCATAGAATTATTTAGCCTTTTCGTCTAAATACTTTTCCGACAGATACTTCTTTCTGAAGTATTTCTCAAACCATTCCCAAGATAGGTCCTCTTCGTAAATCCCTTTTACATTCTTAAGGTCTTCCGACCAAATGGAATCCTTTCCATTCAAGTTGAAAGTGGCTACTCGGGCCTTCAAGTTTTCTGAGAAGTCATGGACTCTAAAATACTTCTTTATTCCAAGCAGCCAAGCCTCTGCTTCCTCCCCTCTCTTTATTTCACCATCGAAAAAGGGTGGTTTGGCCTTCTTGAATTCTTCAAAATTGTGACTCTTGGAATGCTTTCGCTTCTTCCATTTTCTTCGGGAATAAGAACTAGTTATGCTACTAGAAGATACCTCTGAGTCGCCAGTTTCCTTTCCATAGGAATCATTCGACACTTGTCCCTTATCTCTGGGGTGGACCTTTCTTGAGGTTCTCTTCCCAGTGTGGCCACTTGAAATACCATGTTTCCATATCCCAGGTGAACTTCAACTTTTCTTTGTCTATCGTCGATCCGCGGGACTGGTGTCAAGTTCATGTTATAATTGTCTTTGTATGTCGAATAAACTCTACAACAAGACTGCATTAATTTATGTATTCTTCTCTTGCTCTTTTATCAACTTCTCATTGTCATCCTTCCAACTCTGTAGTTCGACCATGAGGCATCTCATAGTCTCAGCTAGATCGGGAGGGGTCTCTACCACTCTCCTTTCATCAGACTCTTCATCTCTGTTGTCGGAGCCATCCCCCACTTCTTGGTGCATCACCATTCAATGCATCTGTAGTTTCCTTCGGTTGATCGTCCACTTTTTGTGCAATAAAAATGCTTATTGTTAGTTAACATTATATTCATTCACAATCAATGCATAATTCATATTTTTCAAACGCACACACAGTAGGAATTTTCATTCTTAACTTTGGCTTTTGCTAAAGGGGTTAAGATAGAGGGTTACTCCTTTGAAGAGTACTTAAAATGGAGTTTCTGCGCAACTCGTTTATGATCCTAAGCAGGCCAAGTGTTTTAACCATGCTCTGATACCAATTTGTCAAGCACCCACTACAACAACTTAGATTTTTCATCTTTTCCTTCGAGGAACAGAATCCTCGAGACTTCTATGGGGCCTAGCTTAGACCCTCTCCTTCCTTAAACTTCCCCAAATGACCACAAGTTGGCCTTAGCGCAAGCACCTTTCGCAACTCGCGAGTCGGGAATCAAGACCCTCGACTCCCCTTTCTCCAAACACCGATACCCGAGATGCTATGCAGGTATGGCTCCCTCCTCACTAACGCCTACTACCTGTAACCATGGGCTAGGCCAAACACTAGAACTACTCGCAACCTTTCCAGTTGAGGTGTTAAGTTCTCGTGCTCCTCTTTCGCAAATCCCCGAGACTCGAGAAGTCAATGTCGCGCGGACTCTGCCAAAGCGACGCACACACACCACTTTTCAACCCCACTATACTATGCTCACGATCTGTGTCGCCTCTACCCATCGCACGAGACCTCGGCTCTCAGCATTTCATGGCCTTAGTGATCAAGGTGCAACTTCCTCATCCTATGAAACCCTGAGCCACGATAATTCAACAGTGGGTTGACTCTTCACTAGTGTGACAGGTGTCCACCATCGGTTACCCTCTTCCTAGGCTAAATACTAGCACTACTCACATCTCGCAACTTCACGGGTTGGAGTGTTGAGCCCTCATGCTCCTCCTTCGCGAGTTCCCGAGATACGATAAGTTAACAATGGGTTCACTCCTTCCCAGGCGACATGTATCCATCATCTATCACCTGTTCCCACCTTCTTCTGGGTGCTTGTTGTTACGCCACCTATCAACCATGCGGTCCCCACTTAAGGATGGGTCACGTGCTTGCATGAACCCTCGGCGTTCGGCTCTTCGCGACTTCCACAATTGAAAAGAAACTCCCTCAAGTTTCGAACCCCTGATAGGCGATAACTACGAAAGTTTTGATCCAATGGTCCTCCCGTGCCCTGGATCCAATGGACATGATTATGTCACGATCTCACGAATCATGAGTTCATGCAGTCCTACCCTTGACTACTCCAAGTCACAAATCAGCGAAATGCTACTCTCCTTCCCATACAAAGGCTAAGATCGACTGTCATTAGGGCTCCGTCAGATCCTTGGATCTACGGTCCTGGGTCCCATCGCTACTTGCGAAGGCTAAAAGGGGAGAGGTGTTAACGCCTACACTCCTTCTCTAAATCCATTGGTTTTGACATATCTGGGGTATTCCCGAAAGGATTTCTACCGTTCATTTACCAAATGATAGGGTATTCCCTATTTCTATAATTGGGCTCGCTATCCATTCTGAGCTTGAATCACGAAATTCATTTTCTCAAGGCTTCAAGCTCCCGTGACTCCGAGACCTTAGAGAACTATCCTTCCTTGCATAAGGTTTCCAGACTTAACCATTTATACAGAAACCTACGGTGACATATAAACATACAAATGCATCCATTATATCCAGTTTAAAACACCAGGCAATCATTCTACATAGGAATTATTATGGGCATACAAATACAAGCATGCAATCATGATACTTAGTTTGAAATACAAGGTATAGAACACTTATCAAATCTACCAAGCGTGATGCAATTGCTAAGAGGGGTGCTCATTTCCACCCAACCGTAGGTTCAGTGACTCCAAACGGATTTACCACTAGCCACCCCCAAGCTAGACCACGATGCTTTGAGGTTCAGTCTCCTATTTCCATCTCGACAGAAAATCAAGGACGAAGGTTACTCTCCTTCTCCTGATACAGGAAAACAATCCAGGATGAAGGTTACTCTCCTTCTCCTGATATTCAGAACTCCCTGCATTTCCAGAGTTTCTCCAGTCTATTTCGCGATCCTCGTCATGCACACTGCTCTTCGCCTTACCACATTTCCCCTCTTGCCAATTTATGTCTACAAGGTTGTGTGTGGTGCAAATTCCACCATTCATGGTCAGGTCTGAGGGTTGTTATGGATAGTCGGTTCACCCCCATCCCCTAATTAACTCTTGAGGAGTCTCCCCACCTACCAATCTGATGGGAAATCCATTCCAGGATCAGAGAGCTGCTTTGGTTTGTGAGAAAGTATAAACCAGTACAGTACTGGCTCGGTGGAAGTTAACACAACCATTCCAGGTCCCTTCCACCACCTCTCATTAGCCATCGTGGTCTCTTTTTAGCACATCCCTCTCCCAGTAGTCATGCAACACATATTCATAACATAATTTACATTCATCGACCTTTTATACAAAGTTCCATCAAGTCAAACATTCACATCTTTGAGTTTTCCATAGTTCTTAGCCAATATAGTTATTTTTACAGACTGGGGGAAAGAGGGTGTTATAGGGGGACCCCCCTTTCTCCATTTAAATTAAACTCACCTTGTGTCATCCTAGAACCCATTGTATCCCATTGGTCAACAAGGGGGTTTAGGCCTATCTTAATATGGAAGAGGTTAATTTCTTCGAAATTCCCAAGTAGAGAGGAAATTGGGTGTAGGATACCACTCAAGAGGTTGTTGTTCATGTAGCTTATTTTAAAAACTACCCTGACATTTAACATTGAGTCACTAAATACTAAGAGGTCAGAGATGTTGTGATCTTTCTCCAATTTTAACCATGCATAAAGAGCATATGCTTCCACAGTATTATTTTTGTAAGCCCTAGGATCCAATCATATGAAACATTACATTTCCTTTGGTGTAATGACCCCCAACTAAATTGAGGATCATTGCTTCACAAAAAACACATAAAACAAAAATATATATACTAACTAAATTATTGTAGCTTACTAGCTACGAATTACACACAGATTTAACTATTATTTGATGTCATAATTAAATTCATCTACAACATGCTAAAAATGACAAGAATGCATTTTAAATAAGTCAACACGACAACATACAAATTGTTCTCAAACACATAGTTAATACACAACAATTAAACTCATAATGCAACACATAAACAAGATAAAACACTTATATTTTAAAAAACGTTGTGCAACCAGATGCTTGGGACAATTGTTCCACCCAACCATAGAATTGTTTCTCCAAATATCAATAGCAAGTCACCCCCATGTTGGGGATAGAAATCCACAAAAGAGGGTGGTCTCTCACTGTCCACTCATAGCTCAAAAATTTCACAACCCACTGGTATTCTCCTACAACTATCCCAATTTTCCACCAAATATCTTCCTCTCAACCTTTCCAACCCAACAAATGCACCCCTTCACTTCTCTCATTCCATCTAACATCCCATTCATTTATCAAGGTCTCTTTGGAACACGTAACCAGGAATGTCTCTATTGGGAAACTCAAGGGAGCTCACTGTTAGGAAAAATACCAAGAAAAACAACAACAATCACTTGTTGTTATAGTGCAAATCACACAAGAGTTCACTCTTTAGGCATGAAAACCTATCTCTTTATTATTTTTCTCCAAATACACTCTAGATATTGTCATCCATGGTTTCTCTAGTTCCTAGCTCTTCTTTTTTGCTCTCTACTTGTTTTTCATCAAATGCATTGATTATCTAAAACTATTGTAACTCCCCATACATATTTCCTCTCTTTGGCTTACTTTCTTGAATTACACTCTTCCCAAACTTATTGTACTCAACCCCCATGCTCCCAATAACTATGATATTTGACTTCTCACACCCACCATGTTACATGTATTCAATGATTGGCTTTGGGAACACTCATCAACAAAATTAGAAGGTTCATATACCAATATTAATTTTAGGAAGTGGTTTGAATTAATAGAAATGGGTTATAATACCCCATTTGACCCCTCTTAAACATTTTGTTATACCCTCCTTTCTCTTCAGTATTAATCATCCCCCATCTTTGTCCATGTTCCCCAATAGTTGGGATCACATTTTATTATTAAAATTCAGAAATACAATTCAGATATACATCGTTTGTTCATGGCCACACATTATATCTACATTAAACATTAATTAAAATGGTGATTATAGTATGGATATATGATGCAGGAGCATCACAAGAAAGCACAAGTGGAGGACAGCTGGATACCCACCAGCGCGCATTTTGAAGACATTTTGGAATTCAAAAGATGAAACATTAATGAAATATCTGAAGAGATGTAATTGTTCTTAAATGTTTTGGGGATTGTAACGCATATCTTGAGCGTTCACTCTCATCTGTCGGTTGGAGGCATTTATTGTATTAAATGTAAAGTAGTTGTAGTCTTTAATTTCGATAAGATAGCTTAGAGTGTAAGAGGGAAAACTCTTGAAAGCTCCCTTGTATGTATTGTATTGTAAGATTAGTTATTCTCATTGTAAATGTAGAAGTGAAGAGAGAAAAGAGAGCATAAGATAACAAAGATTGAGTAGATAGTTGTTTCTATTGAATCCATGTAAAGAAGCACTTGAATTAATATAAAGAAGGCTTTGATCCAATTTCATGGTGTTGTTATGGTTACTGTTTGCATCTCCTGAATGGTATGTTTATAGTTTTCTTATATTCTCTGTCATGCATTTGTTTCAATTCTTATGTGTATGATTTCATGTTGAATGTATGAAGTCTGTGAGAGGGGAAGTACAAGTTTCAATTTCTACTCGTCCTGAGAATTCCTGGAATGAGTGCAGTGACAGTCCGCAAGGAGTGTGTTTACAAGACTCTGAGATTTACCTCAGAAAAGCTCGGGAGAGATAGAGTTGTTCTTATACCAACAGAAGTGCAATAATAACATAGATTTGTGCAAGGTGTGCATAGGTTAGGTTGAAGTCTTAGACTTTTCCAACCCAAGGGAGTGGTTGAAGAATTTTGTCGCAAGGAGTGCGTAGATTTTGAGGTTGTTCAAATAATCAGAGGTTATTGTGAATGTTGCAAGGAATGCATGCAAGACTTCCTTATAATCCTTGAGTTTTCTACAAAAGTTAAACTCAGGAGTGAAAGACACCGAGTTGTTTGGCGAGGAAGCATCAAGAGCCTGAACGGATGGTTGAAATTCTCGAAGGGATAATTACCGAATGTCATTGGATATGAAGGAGTTGTGGGAATGTTAAAGGCTAGATCCCTTCAACATCATAAATCTCAGGAAGGATAGCAGTCATAGATTTGAGGGAATGAGATTCGTTGATTTGGTGCCTTGAATTTCAGCATTTTGAGAGTTGGAGGTGCGAAGAAAGTTGTAGATTGGAGGTCATAAGTCGTGAAATCCTGATTGGCGAGGAAGAATCTATAGCGTCAAATCACGAGAGATGAGGACCATCGATATGGAATTTCATTTTTTGGCTTTTCGAAAGTCGGAAGTGTGGGAAAGGTTATAACTCGAGAATTGTGAGTCACGAAATCTCGATGCGCTCGAAGGTGAAGCCCCAGGACGTAACTGGAGGTCATATGATGGACACACAAGGGAGGAGCTAGTGGACCGATAGCCCTTTTCGGGTTTTCAGGAATCGGGGAAGCTGGGGTGTATTGTAGCAGGAGTCTTGATATCACGAAACGTGACGCACCCTTTTGGGATGAGGTTGTGGTCATGCTGGCGGTCACGTGGAGTGGAGGCTTGCGTCTAGATCTTTCTTGTGCAGGCGTAACTTCTAAAAAGTACATGTGGTTATATGTGTTGAGGGTTCCAATGGGGAACCAAAGGGGCCATTTCGGCTCAAGAGAATTGAAGATCCATAGACCGGGAGGTCAGTGGACCCTGCTAAGGTAGGGGTCTGTGTTAGGTGGTATCAAAGATAACAACTTTTGTTTTTTGTAGAGGGAAGATAGAGAATAGTTGTGATTGAATTCTGCATGGACAGATTGAAACAATGCTGCCAAGAAGACGTCAATAGAGACCCAAGCCTGATCCAACCATGGAAAGTGAGATGAGGGAACTTCATGCTTGATTGGATGCTATGGAGATAGCACAAAGACGACCTTCTGATACTGGAGATGTTAGTGAGGCCGAAAGTGAGAATGAAGCTAGAGTTGAAGAAGAATTTGTAGCCAAGGATGTTGTAGAAGAACATCTATTCAAATTTTTTGCAAGGATAGGTTCCAGAGCAAAAATGGACATCCCAATGTATGAAGGAAACTTAGACATTGAGGAGTTGCCAGATTGGTTTTGAGATCTGGATAAATATTTTGATTATGAAGACATCGAGGAAGATAAGAAGGTTAAGCACGTATTCACTAGACTAAAAGGACATGCAGCACTGTGGTGGGATGAACTGCAGGCTGACAGACGTTGCAAGGGAAAACTAAGAATCAAAAGTTGGGACAGGATGGTCGCCAAGATAAAAGCCAAATTCATTCCCAGATATTACCAAATCAATCTGTTTCGAACAATGCAGAATTTGAGATAGAAGGGGATGACAACGAAGGAATATATAGAGGATTTTTACAAATTAAACATCAGAGTTGGTAATCACAAGAGTGATGATGAAAAATTCGCCAGATACATGAATGGCCTGAGATATGAAATTCAGGATGAGATAAGCATGGTGACAATCAGGAATGTAGAAGATGCTTATTAGATTGCTTCAAATGCAGTAGTGAAATTGGCCCGAAAGCAAGGTCAGAAGGGCAGGGGTAGAAGTCAAAGTAGAGGCAAAGCAGTTGCCCAGGACAGAGTATAGAAGCCTAGAGATGAAGAAAAGAAGCCTCATAATCACCCAGAAAGGGGAGGAAGTTCTCAAGGGAGACAATATGCCGATAGGAACACTTTTCCTCGAGCAAGAGGAAGAGGAAGAGGCAGAGGAGGTGAAACAAAGTGTTTTGTTTGTGGAAATATCAGACACGAATATTTTGAATGTCCCAATAGAAAAATATATGGAGGAGGAGAAGCTCACATTTCAAAAGAACAAAGGTGAAATGTTGAGGTAGAAGATGCAGAAGGCAGGAGATCCTTAATGATGGGGAAAATTCTCTTGAACCCAGAGAAAGAGGTAGAAAATCCAATCTAGAGGAAAATTATATTTAGGAATTCTTGCAAGACCAAGGATAGGGTATGCAAGGTGATAGTTGATAGTGGAAGCATGGATAATCTAGTATCCATAGAGATGGTGGAAAAGCTGGAATTGGAGACCGTTGCACATCCGAGCCCATATAAAGTTTTGTGGTTGCAAAAGAGACATCAAGTAACAATCACTAAACAATGTTTAGTTGAATTTAAGATAGGGGGATATAGAGATGAGATTTTATGTGATGTTATTCCCATGGATGTTTGTCATATTTTGTTGGGGAGATCATGGAAATATGATAGAAATGTTATTCATGATGGAAGAAAGAACACCTATACCTTGGAAAAGAATGGTAGGACACATATGTTGCTTTCGATTGAAGACAAGAAAGAAAAAGAAGAAACAAGCAATACTATACTTCTCATGAGAGGGAAGGAACTTCTGGATGAAGTCAAGAAGGATGAAGAAATGTAGTTTGTTGTGATAAGAAAACCTAGATTCATTTTGACCAGTACCTCAAAAGATTATCTACCTGAGGAGATTCATGAACTACTGGAGAATTTTGTTGATATAGTGGTGGACGATTCACCTTGTTCATTGTCACCCATCAGAAATGCAATCCATCATATTGACCTTATACCAGGAGCGATTTTACCAAACAAAGAAGCATACAGACTTACGCTGCAAGAGAATGAAGAGGTCAAGAAGCAAGTCCAAGATTTGATGGACAAAGGGTTGATTAGGGAAATCTTGAGTCCATGTGTTGTACCAACAGTGTTAAGTCCAAAGAAGGATGGTGGATGGAGAATGTGTACAGACTCGAGGGATATAAATAAAATCACCATCAGGTACAGATTTCCTTTACCCAGAAGGGATGACTTGATGGATTGCTTGAGTGGGGAAAAATGTTTTTCAAAAATTGATTTGAAAATTGGATATCACCATATTAGGATGAGGGAAGGTAATGAATGGAAGACAACATTCAAGACGAATGAAGGACTGTATGAATGGATTTTCATGCCATTTGGTTTGACGAATGCACCAAGTACCTTTATGAAATTGATGAACGAAGTCTTGAAAGATTTCATTTGAAAATTTGTAATTGTGCATCTTGACGATATATTGATCTTCAGTAATACTAAGGAAGAATAGTTGAGACACTTAGCTTTAGTGATGAGGAGGTTGCAGCAAGAGAAGTTTCTAATAAATCTGAAGAAGTCATCTTTCATGAAGACAAAACTCATTTATTTGGGTTTTTTTATCTCTTTGAATGAGTTGAAGATGGATCCTGAAAAGGTAAGAGCAATCAAAGAATGGCCATCGCTAAGGAATATCTTTGAAGTTAGAAGCTTCCATGGACTAGCCAGTTTTTACAGGAAGTTCATCAGAAATTTTAGTGGAATTTCTACATCAATGATGGACACAGTCAAGAAAAGACATAAACATTTTCATTGGAAAGAGGAAGCGGAGAAAAATTTCAAGTTATTGAAGGAGAAGATAATTGGACAGCCAATTCTGGTTCTTCCATATTTAAGTAAAACATTTCAAGTGAGATGTGACACAAGTGGATTTGTGATTGGAGCAGTCTTAAGTCGGGACAATAGGTTGGTTGCATACTTTAGTGAGAAGCTGAATGATGCCAAAAAGAATTATTCCACGTATGACAAGGAGTTTTATGCATTCATACAAGCACTAGAGAAATGGAGGCACTACCTAGTTCCAAAAGAGTTCATTTTGTATAGCAACAATCATGCTTTACAATTTATAACCAGACAGGAGAAATTGAACCAGAAACATGTAAAATGGGTTGAATTTATGGAGAAATTTACTTTTGTTATAAATCATATTTATGGAATTGCTAACAAGGTTGTTGATGCATTGAGCAGGAATTGTTTGATTCTGCAGGAGTTTCTTGTGAAGACCTTATGTTTTGATAGACTTAAGGATATGTACAGAGATGATTTAGATTTCAAGGATGCTTATGAAGCATGTGAGAATCTTGTTTTAAGGGACAGAATCCAATGGATTGAGTATTTAATTCAAGATGGATTGTTATTCAAAGGAAACCAGTTGTGTATCCAGAAGAGTTCTATGAGGGAAAAAATTTTGAAGGAAAAGCATAGTGGGGGATTGGATAATACAAACTGAACAGTTTGTATTATTGGCCAGGGATGAGGACAGATGCCAATAAATTTGTCAATAGATGTAGAATTTTCCAACATGCAAAGGGGAAAATACATAATACAGGGTTATATCAACCATTGTCAATACCAAAGAGGCCATGGGACATGGTAAGCATGGATTTTTTGTTAGGACTATCGAGGACATAGAGAAGATGTGATTCCATATTCGTGGTAGTCGATAGATTCTAAAAGATGGCACATTTTATTCCACGTCATAAAAAAAGTGATGTAACACACATTGCAAACATGTTTTTCAAAGAAGTTGTTCGACTTCATGGTTTACCCAAGAGTATTGTTTCAGACAGAGATACCAAATTTGTTGGTCATTTCTGGAGGACACTATGGAAGAATATGGGGATAGATTTATCTTTTAGCTCAACATATCACCCTCATATGGATGGGCAGACTGAGGTAGTAAATCGAATTTTGGGACACTTATTGAGGAGTTTAGTAGCTAAACATCGTAATGAGTGGGATCAGATTCTTCCACAAGCGAAATTTGCATATAATGACTCACCTAATAGGAGCACAGGACAAAGCCCATTCTAGATAATGTATGGAATGCAGCCAAGGGGAGTATCTAAGTTGATATACTTAGAGAAAAATGAATTCAGGAGTGCTAGAGCGGAAGATTTTGCAACAGAGATGTAGGAGCTCCACAATAAGATTAAAGAGAGGTTGCAGAGTTTGAACCAAGAATACAAGTGGAGAGAAGATCAGCACAAGAGAGAGCTTCAATTCGAAGTGGGATATTTGGTTTTATAACACCTCTAGAAAGAAAGGTTCCCAAGGGGAACATATAATAAACTGAAGATGAAAAAGATAGGGTCGTGTAAGATTTTACGGAAATTTGAGGCAAATTCTTATGAAATAGAATTTCCAGATGGTGTGGGCATATCACCCATATTCAACGTAGAAGATCTGTACCCATACAGAGTGGATGAAACAAATGGGGTAGAGAATCAGAAGGAAATTCAGTAAGTTAAACAAATGACTATAGCTGAAAAGTCGCAGATGGAAAAGATCATTTATCAAAGAGTTGGCAAGAAGACCCGAAGAAAGACATATTTTGAATACTTGATCAAGTGGAAGGGACACTCGGTTGAAGATGCCAGTTCCGAAAGTGAAGAAGATATCCAGAAACATGGACAGATAGTGCAGAATCTCATGGACAGGAGTCCATGAATTTTTCAGCCATAGGAGTATGATGCATGAGCATCACAAGCAAGCGCAAGTGGAGGACAACTGGATACACACCAACACGCATTCTGAAGACATTTTGGAATTCAAAAGATGAAACATTAATGAAATATATGAAGAGATGTAATTGTTCTTAAATGTTTTGGGGATTGTAACGCAGATCTTGAGCATTCACTCTCATTTGTCGGTTGGAGGAATTTATTGCATTAAATTTAAAGTAGTTATAGTCTTTAATTTCAATAAGATAGCATAGAGTGTAGGAGGGGAAACTCTAGAAATCTCCCTTGTATGTATTAAATTGTAAGATTATTTATTCTCATTGTAAGTGTAGAAGCGAAGAGAGAAAAGAGAGCATAAGAGAACAGAGATTGAGCAGATAGTTGTTGCTATTGAATCCATGTATAGAAGCACTTGAATTAATATAAAGAAGGTTTTGATCCAATTTCATGGTGTTTTTATGGATACTGTTTGCATCTCTTGAATGGTATGTTTACAGTTTTCTTATATGCTCTGTCATGAATTTGTTTCAATGCTTATGTGTATGATTTCATGTTGAATGTATGAAGTCTGTGAGAGGGGAAGTATAAGTCTCAATTTCTACTCATATTGATAATTCCTGCAAGGAATGCAGTGAAAGTATGCAAGGAGTGTGTTGACAAGACTCTAAGTTTTACCTCAAAAAAGATCAGGAGAGATAGAATTGTTCTTATACCAATAGAAGCGCAATAATATCGAAGATTCGTGCAAGGTGTGTGCAGGCCAGGTTGAAGTCTTAGAGTTTTCCAACCCAAGGGAGTGGTTGAAGAATTATGTCAGAAGGAGTGTGTAGAGTTTGAGGTTGTTCAAATAATCAGAGGTTATTGTGAATGTTGCAAGGAGTGCACACAAGACTTCCTTATAATCCCTGAGGTTGTTGCAGAAGTCAAACTCATGAGGGAAATACGTTGAGTTGTTTGGCGAGGAAGCATCAAGAGCCTGAACGAACGATTGAAATTCTCAGAGGGAGAATTACCAAAATTTCGTAGGTCGTTGGATCTGAAGGAGTTGCAGGAAGGTTAAAGGCCATACCCCCCTTCAACATTATAAAGCTCAAGAAGGATAGTGGTTGTAGATCTGAGGGAATGAGGGTCATTGATTTGGTGCCTTGAATTTCATCATTTCGGGAGTTGGAGGTGTGAAGAAAGTTGTAGATTGGATTTCCTAAGTCACGAAATCTTGATTTGCGAGGAAGAATCTAGAGCATCAGATCACAAGAGACAAGGATCGTTGTTAGTGAAATTATTTGCATAATATATTACCAAACATAAATTATCAACCAAGATTCGTAATCAAAAGAGTTGATGCACTATATGTGCTGATAACAGATAGGTTCCTATGTCTGTTTAGTATAGCTTAGATAAGAAAATCAACAATAACAAGACACTTTGTTTTCAAAGATAACACTCTTCACACAATTCATAAATTAGAAAACAAAACTTGCAATCATGCACTCAAAAGATTTTGCTCAGATAATGCCTTGTCCATTTACAAGCTCATGAAGTGGAAATATGGACTTTGAATTAGTTATCTGTAGCTGCTACTCTTAGCAATCAAATATGGGTACACTTCAACAATACAACTCCAAACTTAGAAGATAAAAATGATAACAAAATTTCTCAAGCAAACAATGAATCAAAAGCTTCTTTCTTAGGTGACAAATATGTTCATTAAAGGCTCATGAAATGAAAAAATGAACTTAAGATCTATCTCCTGGAGAAACTAAACTAACAAGTGGGATGCTCCATTAAAGCTCGTGTATGGTGAAATATGGAGATCCAACTGTTCCTGCATTGCCACACTTTGCAACAAATTCGAATAGTGAAATCAAACAAAATATCATGAAATCAAAATAACAAATACATGAAATGAAAATCTATACTAACAATTTACAATCAGCTTACCAAGATGGATCGGTGGCCCTTGCCGATTCCAACATGGAATCTTTTAGATCACCATATGTTAACTTCTAAAAGATATAAAATCATTGAATTCAATCTTGCATTAATCTCCAACAAGTAGGTTTACAAAAAGAGTGTTTTCATAAATCCATTCTACATCATAACAATTCTCCTTTAAGAACCATTCTTACATCATGATAATTCATATTCTACTCAGACCTATGAGGTCTTATTTATACATAAAATCCATGGAGGAATGGATGAAACCGAATCCCCAAACTAAGAAAACATTTTTTACAATTTTAGGATAAATCCCAAAAATCTGTGTTTTTTAACAATTTGGGCAGATTCGAGTTATTCCCCCACCCATATCTCCCAAACCAATTCTAATTTTGAAAACAAGCTCATTATTTACTCAATTTATCATATTCTGGACAAAACCCATGTTTTAGAATTTCTATATCTGATACCATATGCATGAACATCAAGGCGCAAGTTGGCAGTTTGAGTTTCTTTTATAATTTTGGCATAATCATTCCCCCTGAGATGGAGGTCCACACATGTGAAATGGGTGAATTATGACTCATTTTTCCACATGAAAACATCGTTATGGACAAAACCCATATGCCCGATTTTTCTCTAGAAGCTTTCCAAAATTTTGAATTATTTCTAGTATCGGATTAGCACAGGCTGGTACCAGAATAGGTGGAGCCTTGGTACCATAATAGATTGGGTACCGGATCATGTTGCTTAAGATTCAAAGTGATTAGTATCATACATAATCAATCATTTAATCGAATTAACTCAATAAAACTAAACAAATCATGCTTTAATCATAAGTTACCTCTTATGCACGTGAGCAAGGTCATCAGTGTATTATGGAGGAAACAGTCAATTAGATACACATGGAATAGGTAAAATAGGCTCATATAGAAGGTAATATAGGGAATTAGAAGTTTCAAAATGGAGACTCAACAACCGTCGATTTGGCATTTCAATTTTCGGCTTTTCGGAAGTCGGAAGTGTGGGAAAGGTTATAACTCGAGAATCGCAAGTCACTTAATCCCGACGCGCTCGGAGGTGAAGCCCTAGGACGTAACTAGAGGTCATATGATGGACACACAAGGGAGGATCTAGTGGACCAATATCGCTTTTCAGGTTTTCAGGAATCGGGGAAGCCAGGGTGCATTATAGCAAGAGTCTTGATATCGCAAAACACAACGCACCCTTTTGGGTTGAGGTTGTGGTCACGCTGGTGGTCACATGAAGTGGAGGCTTCCATCTAGTTCTTTCTCACGCAGGCATAAATTATAAAAAGGACATGTGGTTATATGTGTTGAGGGTTCCAGCGGGGAACCAAAGGTGCCATTTTGGCTCAAGGGAATTGAATATCCATAGACCGGGAGGTCAGCGGACCCTACTAAGGTAGGGGTCTGCATCAATATACATTCCATATACCCTACAATTGTGCATCAACCTTGGTAAAGAATATGCAAATTTACATGCACAAATTTACATTATAATAATAAGAAATAAAAATTCTACAATTTTTACAATTCCAATAGCAATTCCAACCAAAATCTCTTGTTCCTCCCAACCCAGTAACCCAAGGAATGTACCCCCTTCACTTCTCTCATTTCATTGGGTTGTACGATTCTTTTATTAGGTCCCCTAGCATATGCTGGCTAGGACTCTGAGATGTGGTTCTTGAACTCTAGCTGCTCAAAATAGAGTCTTGCATCCTTATATTCTATTTTCCTAAAAATTGTCAAGAATTTGTGGGTTTTCTTCCCGCATGTTTTCTTCATGCTCCCATGTATCATCTTCGGGACCGTAGTAAGTCCATTGAAACTCCAATAGCCCGATGACATTGTTCCTGGGAACTTTAAATTTCTTGTCCAGGATGCGTATTGTTTCCATCCGAAAATCCCTTTCATGTTCCACTCGGATCACAGTCCAATCAATCATGTGGTTATGGTAAGGCACATATCTCTGTAATAATTACAAATGAAATATATTATGCACTCTCTTGGATGCAGGTAATTCTAACATGTATGCAACTATCCCTATCTTTTCTAATATTTCAAAAGGTACATAATATCGTGTTGCCAACTTTGGGAAACTTCCTAATATTAGAGAACTTATCTTCACCTTTACTTTTAAAAACACATGTTCTCCCACTTTCAAATCTTGTAAAACTATGTTCTTGTCTACATAAAAAAAATTATATCCTGGGGTGCCTTTAAATTATGCTTGATCTTTGTCATATGCTCTTTCATTTTCTTCAACATATCTGGCCCAATAACCAATATTTTCTCTATATTATGCCAAGTCATTGGTGTGTTACTCTATCATACAATGCTTCAAATGGGCTCATTTTTAATAAGGCATGATACCCATTATTGTAATCAAATTCCACTAAGTGGATATAATCCTCCCATTTTGATTGTTGGTCCATCACATACATTTTGAGCATGTATTCAATTATTATGTTAGTACTTTCCATTTTCCCATCTGACTATGGGTGATAAGTTGTACTGAGATTTAGATTTGTCCCAAAGCCTTTGAACAAACATTTCCATAAATTAGATGTAAACTTTGGGTCTCTGTCTAAAACTATTTTTGTACGCACTCCATGTATCTGGAAACTTCCTTCATGTAGATTTCTACAATAATTGTTTCCTTTTGTGTTGTCTTCATAAGAATAAAATTTATTTCCTTAGTTAATTTATCCACCACCACCATGATGGAATCATGTTTCTTCACTATTCTGGGTATCTTAGTAATAAAATACATTGTGACTACTTCCCACTTCCATTATGGAATGGGAAATGGTTGTAACAACATACTAGATGTCTATGTTCGGTCTTCACCTTCTGGTATTATGGGCATCTAGCTATATAGTTACCCATTTCTTTCTTCATTCTAAGCCAAAAATATTGTCTTGTTATAGTTGCAATTGAATATATCATAGGTGCCCAACATATGGCACATTGTTCATTTCCCTCATCACTTTATTTTATATCTCATTGGAATTTGGAACATATTATTTTCCTTTGTAGATGAGAATTCCATCCTTTTGCAACTCAGAATATTTGAATTTATGTTGTAAATTTCCTTGTTGTAATGTTTCTTTAATTTCCAAATAGTGTTGATCTGAATTTGTTGCTACAATAATTTTATCTTTCAGATCAGTTATGTACATGTTAATGGCTGCAATATGTGTTATAGCAAGATTTGTCTCACCCCATGCAACTTGCTCAGAAGGCCTTTTTCATTTCCCTATGAAGACTTGAAGTCCCTTTTTACATTTCCCGGAGCTAAAAAACATATTTTTCTACATAAACACACCCTAACAGCTATACAACATGTGTATACGTAGGTCGCACCATTACAACCCGCATACATCAGGTTTTGTGCCCAAAATTAAAAATGGTGTCGGGTTTCGATGTTACATCACGAGATCCATGATCCTTGACCTTCCATATACTAAAAATGTCATGATTCATCCCTTCAGTTCAATTTGAAGGCAATAAATGGGCCATATCCAAGATTTGGAAGAGAGAATAAGTCAACTTTGAGAGAAAAGTTACTCTGGAGAAATTATTCACTTCATATTTATTTTTCTTCCCTTTGTCCTTTTAATTCTGAACACATTGTTCAGCCCCCAAGCTCTTCCCTATTTGATGGAGAACCTCATTGTCTCTCTTGTATGAGCTTGCCTTTGGTGGAGGATTGAAGTGGTGGAGGCCCAACTAGAAGGGACTTAGTTTCTTGGTTATGAACGTGCCGACACAGAATTTTTTCATTCATACACTTTTGTTGATTACATTTTAATAGAATACTATTTTCTTGTCCAATTAATTTCTCGCAAATATTTGAATTGTTATTCTATCTGCATATTTGTTATGAATATTGATGGATTGTGCTATTATATGTGCTAAATTTATATATTATCATCATATGCTTGCATATATTGGTTGTTGAGGACAAGTTGCAGGTATATAGCTTTGGGTCAAGTGCTCAACGGTGGGCTTCATCAAATGTTTGGATGAGGTAGGATCTTTATATTGTCTTGTTAGCATGTTTGTTTATATAGCATACTTCATATTAGAGTTGATTTATGAAGTCATTTCCATCTATTGTGGTTTACCTCATGCCATAGAGTGATTTTCCTCGTAACAATATGCATTTCATGAGATCTCCTACTAAGTGCATCAACCAATTGATTTTCCTTGCCTTTTTATATGCTTAATTTCAAAGTCATATTCACTCAAAATTTCAAACCATCTAGTTTATCTAGAATTTAACGTGGGTTGTCCAAACAAACTTTTTAGACCAAAGTGGTCTATTCTTAACTCATATTTCCTCCCCATAAGGTAATGTCACCACATTTTTAATGCATGAATAATGGTTGCTAGCTCTAGATCATGGGCAACATAATTCCTTTCATGCTCTTTTAATTTTATGGACTCATAGCATACCACATGATATTTTTGTGTGAGGACTTCACCAAGACATTCCTTGCATGCATCAATGCACACAACAAAATCTTCCTCCAGATCTCCAATCTTCAATATTGGCACACTAGTCAAAATGTCTTTTAGCTACTTAAAAGTTTCTTCACTCTTGGAAGTCCATTCAAATTTCACTCCCTTCTTTTGCAAAGAAGTGATTGGGATTGAAATCTTTGAGAATTCTTTTATGAATATTCAATAATAATAGACAATCCCCATGAATGATTTGACCTCCGTGACATTTCTTAGCGTTGGCCATCCTCTAATAGCCTCTATATTCTCAGAATCCACTGATATCCCATCTATTGAAATAATATGCACCAGGTAGTGAATCTTATTCTGATAAAAGATTCACTTACTTAGCTTAGCATACAATTTATGATCTCTTAAAACTTGCAACACCATTCTTAAATGTTTTTCATTTTCCTCTTCTTACATAGATTCTATGAGTATATCATCTAGGAACACAATTACAAACTTTTCCAGGTATTCCTCGAACATTCATCAGAAATGTAAAAATAGTTGGGACATTTGATAGTCCAAATGGCACTATCATAAATTCATAATGCTCATATCATGTTCAAAATATTTTCTTGTTGATATCTTCTTCCTTTATCATCACTTGATGATAACCTGATCTCAATTCAATCTTGGAAAATATTCTTGCACCTTTCAGCTGATCAAATAAATCATCAATCCTTCACTAAGGATATTTTTTTTATGGTGACCTTATTTAGTTTTCTAAAATCAATACACGGCCTTAAGTTTCCATCTTTCTTCTTCACAAAAATAAATGGTGCTCCCCAAGGTGACACACTTGGGCATATATACCCCTTCCTTAACAACTCTACAAGCTACATCTGTAACTACTTCAATTCTAATGTTCATATTCTATATGGTGTCTTGGACACTAGGGAAACTCTTAGCACTAAATCAATAGAGAAATCAATGTCTCTCTTTGGTGTAAATCCTGGTATTTCCCGAAAGACATATCCAAAATCCCTCAAGACCAGATGGTATTCAATTCTTTCCACTTTATTTTTGGTCACCTCTTTGATATGGGCTACAAAAACCTGACTTCCCTTCTTGAAGCTATTTTTCAACTACATAGATGAAATTTATCTAATAGCTACAACTCTTGGAATTCCTTGAACTTTACATTACTTCCCTTATTCATCAAGACATGTGATTGTCGTGTTGTAATAGTCTAGGAAAGCATGGTGTTTTTCCAGCCAATCCATGCCAATTAGACAATCATATGAATCCCTATGGTATGATGTTCACATCTACCTTTTTTTTTTAGTCCATTCATGTCTATCAAACAATCTTTAACTATCTCATTGATTTTCCTCTTGGCCCCTATGGCTAATTGAACTAACCAATATTTCTTATGATTAATTATTTGCAAGTGAAATATTTCAACAATGTTAGAGGTTATGTAACTATGTCTTGGCTAGCTCCAAAATCAATTAAAATTTCCATGGGATGGTTATCAATCTTACATTCCACTAAAATCATGGGGGATTGATATTTTGCTTGCTTGTTGTCCAAGGTTGTGTAAATCCTTGGCATGTTACTCCCATGTCTTCCACTATTTCAACCTCATGAATGTTGTGGATAGTCCTCATTCTTTCTCCTTTGTGATGGAAGTCACTATATAAGTGATTTCCCTCACATCTCCAACATTGTACAGGTTATTTTCTTGGCCTTTTCCCAAATGAATCTGCAATCGTGTGCTCATTTTGGGTTGACTTACCTTGTTGATTTTCTTGGGAGTTTTTCTTGAAAAGGGGTGTCCTAAATCCTTTCTTCCTTTGATCCTTTTTACCCTTCATATTTTCATTCCAATATTTTTGGAAAACTAACCTTCCTCTGCTCTACTCATAAATATATTTTTCTCTCCTTATGGATTCCTCCAAATTCTTGAAGTTATCATATTGTATATTGTCACTATAGAAAGAGTGTAACCCACTCAAAAACCTTTGGAATTTGACCTTCTCATTCTTTATGAAGTCAACATACTTCAACAATAAAAAGAACATCTTCTCATATTCATCCATTGTCAAGCTTCCCAACTTGATTTCAAAGAAATCTTTCATATTTCTTTCATAATAATGCTCAAACAAATATTTCTCTTGGAAATATCCTTTGAACTTCCTCCTTTGGATTTCTTAAGTTTATCCCACCACATGGTTTCCTTCCCTTGCAAGTGGTAGGTTGCAATTCTAGCCTCTACCCTTGAGGGGTAAATGCAGCTATAAATATTTCTTCATTTTCAATAGCCAGATCTCAGCTTCTTCCCCTTTCATGTGATGACCATTTAAAGTTGGTGGCTTAATTTTCTTGAGTTCACCTTTCAATATGTCTACCTCGAGCCTTATTCTATGTCTCCTAACAGGAGACACACTTAGGCTGCTCCTTGGCCTTAAACTTGCATGAGTTCTTCTAGTGGGTTTCTTTGGAGAATGATGGCACTTTCTCATTCTTCTTGACTTCTTGTCACTTCCATGATCATCCCTTCTGCTATGAGATCTAGATGTTGTCACTTGTATAGCACTAGTTTCTTTCTTGGTGCCAGAGTATTTGTTAACTTTTCTATGCAACATATTACAACTCTGAATTATCTCTTCATGAGTTTTCATAATCCTTTCATTATTTTCCTATGGTTCTAAACTTCTCTATGAAAACTTCTCATATTTATAGGTTCTTTCCTACCTCTCCTTCCATTAGACTCTATCTCAACATTTCCCATGATAACATGCATATCTCTAACCTCCTCCTCATGGATGTAAGATCCCTAGGCATCTTCCATAACTCAATTCCTCATATAAGAACCAATTTTTTTTTCTTTTACCTCTAATTCTGCAATAAATGTGTATGTAATCATTATTGTTAGCAAATGCATACTATAAAACATTTCATTAACTATATTATAGGTTTCTCTTCATCTTAATTTATGAATAACACAATACACTAAGTCAAAATATGATTCTTTAGACACAATCTCTCTTAAAAAACTATCCAATGGTTGTACTCATGCCTCATTCTAAGTTTTGAGAGAAATGTTACAACATTCACAAGCTGCAATTTCCACTCACTTACAACTTCAAAATTTACTTAATTACTTTATGATAAAATTTTAAGTAAATTATGTGTAGATATATGTATTCTCCTCCTCAACATATTTCCAACAACTATTTGTTTGCTCAAATATGAGCTTCGAGATGAAATTTATGGTTCGAAGAAGTTTAGATTGTTTTCTCATTTTATCCCTATATGCTATAGGTGTCTTATTTCTCTTCCTACACATTTTTACATACCCATATTCCAAATCTAGCTCCATGGTTGTCTTATACGGTTCATAATGTTTCCAAAGGATGCTCTTGTGCCCCAAACGAGATTATAAGAAAGGAGATATGCCCTCTGGAAATAAATTGGTTCCATAATTTTACCTTAATTGTTTCAATTGTAAATTTCTCATACAAGATTTGTTTGGTGTCCAGAGTAGCTCGTTGGAAATCTCTCTCCAAGTTATTTTATTTAATTTTTGTACACATTGTGTACCAATAGTACACCCTATTTTTGTAAAATTGGTTGCTTAAAAACGTCGTTTAGGGCCTCAAAACATCCTCGCAAGTTTAAGAACTTTAAAAATCATTAAAAGAAATGACTATTTTATTATTATAACATCCCTTTAATCTACATAGTTGATCTCAAAATCAGGTGAAATATCAATCATTGATCTGATCTCTATTTTCGATAGGCGATTGACATTTTCCTTTGGGTGCATGCAACACCCTGCCAAAATTGTCAACCCGGCCAATGGCCATCAAACCTTTCCTTTGGTGACTGACTTGCAAGACATCACCAAACCAGTTGAACCAACTATCAGTTTTCAGTGATTTCTCTAAGACATATGAAATTATTTACCAATTTGACCAACCTGATCATCGTCCATTGGCCCTTCTTGTTGGCATATGAAAACACCTCTTCAATCCAGTCAACCCAATCATCGGCCATAAACCATTTATTGGTTGACATGGAAGTTATTGATGTGGCTGACATGTCATCATGAGGTGTCAACTTGGCTGACATGGCATGACACATCATCCTATTATTTTCTTAATCAACGATCAACAGTTTCCCTTGGGCGAACCAAGCACCTCACCAAATTGGCCAACCTAATCATCGACCATTAGTAGTTGGTGATTTCCATAGGTGAACAAAACACTTTGCCAAATTTACTCAACTGACCATCGACAATTTCCATTTGCAACTGAAACAATTTTCTAATTAGACCAACTCGACCATTGACCATTAGGGAATTCTCTTGGCCAACTCCAACACTCAGAAATTTTCAACCAAATCCCAGATGAATTTGGACCATCGATCTACCTTTCAAAATGATCTTGACTGTTCATCTTCTCCGACTTCTAAAAGACCGAAAAATAATCTAGACTATCGATCTGTCTCATTTTCCCAACTGTTGAAAATGAATCTCGGTTGTCGATCTACTAGAACTTGCCAAAATATGAAATACTTATAAGTTTTTAAATCAATTCATGATGAATCTAGGCCATTGATCATGAAATCAAACAAGATCTTGGTTTTATATTCATCAAATTTCACCCAACTCTACAATGTCCATTAAGACATGAAATTCAACCTTCCAAGTCAAATTTTAACTCTACAAATCTACAGATTGATGCCATTGATCACCATCGAGAGGGTTATAAGTAAATTTCAAACTAAATGTTTTATAAATTTGGGGATTTCACTCTAGATTTCATCATTTTCCCCAAACACTCATTCTCCATGACCTCATGGTTTTTCCCTAAAAACTCTCTCCAAATGTTAATCTCCTAACAAATCCATCGATCATTGAATCTCTATATCCAATGATAATGAATCTATCAAACCTCATAGCCACTTGGTATCAACCGGTGCTACCACTTCCATGACACTTTTCTTTGGGATGTATCTTTACCAAATCCAATGGATTATATCTCATTGGCCTCAACACCAATATATCAATGACTCTTTCCACTCTCGAGTTCTTGGTATTAGGATTCCTCATTGGAGGTTCCATCAACTCATCCATGTGAACTTTCCCAATTTCTACCTTTCCAGTAGAATTATCAGCTTAGATCTTGACAGATCTATGGTCTAGATCTCATTAGCCTAACCTCACAATAGATCAATGGTTATCATCAACTCGAAACTATCTCATTGGGAAGTTCCTCCTGAAATCATTACTAGGTCTTATCTAAGGTTCCACATTCCATTAGGTTCCCTCCAAAGTCTAGATCTTTGATGAATGGTCGAGATCGACTCTCCCTTCCATATCCATGAATAACATTTCCATTTGGGTTTTAACATAGATTCAACAGGACTAAGGATTATTTATGGACTTACCAATTCCTCGATCTTCCCAAATTCCTTTCTAGAAGGGATTTAACTCGACTCCCTCATAATTTTAACCCACTTCCTAGTACACAAGAAACACTCTATCATGAACCCCCAAATGAAGGTTTTATAACCTACAAATTTTCCATTTCAATTCTAGTAAAGTCATAGGGTTATCAACCTCCACTGGCCTCCCATACATAATCATCATAGGTAATTCATTAAACTTTTAAGAGGATATTACATCATTCCATCACTACTTATATTTTACATTCATTCATTGTATCAAGGCTATTATTAAGAAAAAAATATAGTTTATAACCATTTATAAACATTTAATGGGAATAAAGAGAAATACTCATATGTTCAGTGTAATAGTCAACTAACTAACTAAGGGTTAATTCCTTTCCACCCAACCATAGTCTATGCTATACTTTTTCCTTTATACAGTAAGCCACCCTTGTTCTAGGCCATGATACCACTAGGGGACTCTCGCAGGTTGACTATCAAGTCAAGGAATGGATTAGGAAGGTTACTCTCCTTCACTGCTCTAGCAACAACATAAATTTACCTCTTCTCACTGAGCTTATGGCCTCCATGATCTTACCAGGTACCTTCTCATATATATTTTCTCTACACAAGATATTCCCTTCTTTGTTGCATAGTCACTCGATGACCTCCCCTTACCAATGTCAATTTCTTTCCTGTGAGAAACAACTTGCGGACCTCTCAACTCTAGTATAGATATGGGTATTCTTTGTTTCAGTTTGACCATTCATGTACTAGGAAATCTTCCTATTTTCCTCAAGAAAACTTCAAATATTTTCTTTGTTGGCCAATTCTATGTGCATGAGCTATGTTGTCTCGGTCACATTACCACACCATCTATTTGTGAGTCTACACGTGCATATGTTCTCTCTACATTTATGTTATATCCTTTCGTGGGTGTTCTCATGCTCGTGCCCTCCTCCTCCTCATTCATTTTCCTCAACTATAACATTCTCATTGTTCCTCAAGATCCCCATTTTCTTCTATCATAATCAAAACCCTAAGGCCAAGCTCCCGAATCGAAGGGAAAACTCTAGGTACTTATGGCTGACAATTGCAATCGACACTTCACTCTTATGAGTACAGAATCTAAGGAAGTCATAATTGCTCCAAATAATTGATCAGATGTCATTAATGGGTTTCTTGTGGACAGGGCACACAAGGCACTTTGAAGAGGTTAGGCATTCAATGTTTTACATGTGTAATTTGGGTTTTTGGGAAAGATTACTATTTTATTCATTAAAACTTCCTAGTTTTTTCCTCACCAACTCCCACTCATGGTATCATGGCTAGTATTAAAAGGATTCCCTTTTAGTCAGTTGATATGGTATTTTTATTAACATAAAACACAATTATAGTCTTCATAATTTACCATGCATGAAGTCTTAAACATAGTTATAGACTTAGTGGGAAACTAGGTGTTACATTCCCCTCCCCCTTAAGGAAACAACATCCTTGTCAACACCATATATACAAATTTAAATAGAAAAAAAATGGGTAATATCATGTTCAGGGCATCTTCCAGTTCCCACGTTGCCTCATCTTCTCTAAAGTGACTTCATTGCACCTTGACCTACACAATGGCTCGGTTCTGTAGCAATGTCTCTTTCTCATCCAGAATACGTTGAGGTTCGGGCTGGAATTTTCCCTCTAGTTCCACCTATATCACAGTACAATCAATAACATGATTAGAATCATGAATATACTTCTTTAATAAGGGTACATGGAACACATTGTGAGGTTTAATAGTAAGAGGTAGAGAAATTTTGTATGCCACCTGTCCCACTCTTTCTAGGACTTCAAATGGTCCAAAATAGTGGGGTGATAACTTGGCACAAGTTCCCATTCATAGGGAACTCCTTTTGGGTTTCAACCTGATATACACATGATCTCCCACCTTAAATTCCTTATGAGTTCTTTTTCTATATGCATAACTTTTATGTTTGTTCTAGGTTGCTTTTAAATTATACCTTATTCTGATCACTTCATGTTCCATCTCTTTTAATAGGGATAGCCTAAATGTGATCCTATCCATTGGATTTTCCCAACTAATTGGAACATCTCATTTATTTCCATACAAAGCCTCGAATGGGATCATCTTTAACAACTCTTGATAATCATTGTTATAAGCAAATTACACAAAAGGTATATATTCTTCCCACTATTTGGGTTGATGCATAACATGCATCCTTAACATATCTTTGAGACTTCGAGCTTTGGCACATTTCACTGGTAGAAACCTGGAAACCCCCGGAGTACCAAGTCTCTGGATTATGATATCTACTGCCATGTGTCTTCTGGAATCAATGGTTGATATGTACTCCAGTTTTCGGTAGTTCTCGACCCAACGCAAACTGCCACATCTTTTTCCTCTGGAGTGCCCAGTCTCTGGACTACACGATCTGTCACCACATGGTGAAATACTAGAAGAGGACATGTGGCCCAATCAGGCGGGTGACACATGTCACGTTCTAACTGACATTTCAATCCTCCATAGGTTAAAATCTCACTGACATGTGGCACACATCCCACGTGTCCATGTCATCCTAGGTGACGTCTACAAGCCACGTCACTTCAAAATTTCAGGCTTCAAAATATTTTACACTTGCATTTCGGGGTCCACATCACCTCCAGGTGATGTCATCATGCTCCACCACTTCGGCTCTTCGGGCTTCGGTAGTTTCCACACTAGCACACTCCAATTCTCTTGAACTTTGAATTCTCGAACTAGTCAATCTTTCGACACATGTCTCCCTTATCAGACGATCCATATTAACTCCAGACTTCAGGACTTCGGGAGATACTTCGACAAAGATCAACGGCCATGAGTGATTGGGGATACTCAACTCACTCACTCTTTAATTTCCTTTCCGATCTCTGCAAAGTGAAGATGCTTGTTCATAGTTGGATCAATATCCATCGTTGATATGTTGATCTAGCAATATCAACGATCCTGAGTGATTGTGGGCTCACAACTTGCTCGCGCTTTAATTTCCTTCTCGATCCCTGCAATGCGAAGATGCTCGTTCGTAGCGAGATTGATATCCACCGTTCATCTATTGATCTAGCAAGATCAACGATCCTGAGTGATTGCAGGCTCACAACTTGTAGAAATGTTAATTTTCTTCCTGATCCCCACAATGCCTCCCCACCATTGATTTCTCTCCAATGAGATCTAACGGTTGTGACTTAACCTTTTCTTCACCTTCATCGGATGACCCTTGTTCACTTTCTCTCCAATCCAACAATCTCGGATCTCTCTTTATCCTACAGTGGCGATCACTCCTAAATTCAAAAGGGATGGTCATGATCCTTCAAACCCTTACAAAGAATATCTGATGTTTTATCTCCTGCATAGACTCTGCAACACCATTCCTTCTGAGCTTTACAACTTCAACGTAAGAATTCGATCTCAACCATGAGACTCTGACCAACAGAATCGACCCATACATGCCTAGTGTTTCAACCAAAATCTTTGATACCAATCTGTAACGTACCCAGCCACCCACAGGCCGAGATACGCCACTTAAATAGGTTGCAACACACCCAGCCACCAGCAGGAGGGGCACATTGTAGTCCCAAGACTCAGTTCTCTGAACGGATCTCAAATTCTAACAACATTTAATCCAAAAACAAGAATGAAATAACCACATGCATTAATCAAGATCCATGCCATATCATAAGAGAGATAAACAATGTTCCATGCACAACAAATAGCCAGTAGACACACACATTAAAAATACATATCGTAGAGACAATTAAATACACAACGGAAATAAACATTACATAGAAAACACAAAGAGAACTTATCTTTGCAAGTAAATGTTCTCCAACTGGATGCATACCAAGGATGTTACTCCCAACCATAGACATTGTTGTTCATTTACTCTCAACGCCAGGTCACCCCCGAGCCAGGGCTATGAATCCACAAGGATGAGTCCTAGGCCAAGTCTAAACACACAGTAGTTGGCTAAGTAGCTCTCAGGTTTTCTGACCTCACAACAATCCTAATTTCCATCTCTCTTTCCTCCCTCATCCTGCACAACCCCGAGAAATGAACACCTTTCTCTGCCATGCAGTCCTTGAGGTTGTTCCATTTCTCTCCATGGCTCCAGTGCTATTGGTCAGGAAATCTTCCTACTGGAAACTCCAAGGACTCTCAGTTGTGGACAGTTCTATCTGAACTATCATCAAGATCATGCACAGGGGCATCCATTCCCTCCTAGAATGATCAGTAAATCATTACATCCATTCAAAAATGGCTCTCCTCTTCCTAACATTTGTTTCCATGCTCAGCCCAAGAGCACATGAACTAGCAGTAGTTAGTGAAGAGGAAGAAGAACAAGAGAACAAGGGGAAGAAAATGAACTGGGGAAGAACGATCCCCTAACTTCACCCCAATCCACTCTCACACAGCCATTCATATCCACGTTTGGACCAAGAGCATATGAATGCAGCAAGAGTGAGGCTCCCAAAAATGAAGAGTGGAAAAGGTGTAACAATGAATGAATAATAACAAGTGAACCCCCACCCAAACCAAAGATGGGTTTATATAATTACTTGGAAATCAAGAACCACATGGCCTCCCCCTAGAAACTCAAGTAACCCATTTTCTTCATAAATTCAATTATGGGTAAAATAAAATAATAATAAAAAGACTTAACCCCTCAAGCCCCCTCTTTCGTGGAATCATAGCCCCCTATCTCTTTTGTCCTTGTTGGTCTTGCAATGAGCGATGTATTTTTATTAATATATATGAAGTATTACATTTCCCAGGCACTCTGGCCCCTTTTGACTTTACCGGCTCACCATCCTAAGTCACAATTACATAATACATTATAGTTCATAAGAGTTAAAACTAGGATGTTACATATGGAAAGGGAGATCGGAAAATGTGAAGCATTTTAGAATGTTTGGAAGCAAGTGTTACATCAAAAGAGAAGATGGAAGAATTGGAAATTTGAATCTTGAGTTCACAAAGGCATATTTTTCGGGTACTCAAGAAAAATCAAGGCATACAAGTGTTTTAATATGAGACTCAACAAAATAGTAGAAAGCATCAATGTAAATATTGATGATGCTAGTGTATGAAAGTTCAAAGAAGAAATCAAAGACTCAGCAGAGAAGGAAGAAGAAGAGGATATGAAAGAAGAAGTAGAAGAAGTAGAATCAGAAAAACAAGAAGAAGAGAATCCATACACAAAGCAAAAAGAAGATGACCAGAAAAAACTTCATATCTCTCCCAAAACACCTAGTTGGCTAGTGCAGAAAAATCATCCATAAAAATAGATCATTGGGGATAAAGATGCAGGAGTTGAAACCCAAAGGAAATTATGCTCACTAGAAGAAACACATCTATCAATGTTGTTCGTATTTGAACCCAACATTTTTTAAGAATCCAACACTGATGAACACTAGATCAAATCTATGGAAGAAGAACTGGATCAAATAGAGAAGAATGAAACATGGGAACTTGGTCCAAGTCCTAAAGATAAGAATGTCATTGGTACAAAACCAAGAATAAAGCAAGGTTATTATGCAAGGGATATGCTCATGTTGAAGGAATATATTTTGAAGTAATGTTTTCCCTAGTTTCTATAATGGAAGCATTCAGATTGATCTTGGCTTATGCATGTTCTAAGAGAATCAAAGTATATCAGATGGATGTAAAATCATCCTTCTTAAATGGAGAACTAGAAGAAGAAGTCCACATCGAACATCCAGAAGGATTTATACGTTCATAAAGGGAAGATTATGTTTACAGATTGAAGAAAGCACTATATGGACTCAAACAAGCCCCTAGAGCATGGTATTCAAGATTGGATAGGTATCTACAAGAGAAAGGGTTCAAGAAAGGAAATGCAGATAGAAATCTCTACATAAATGTACATCAAAACAATTTGTTGATAATTGAAGTTTATATTGATGACATTATTTTTGGCAGTAATGATGATAGGATGAGTCTGAAATTTGCTAAAGACATGAAAAATGAATTTGTAATGTCATAACTTGGTGAGTTGTATTTCTTTAAGAGACTCCATATATGTCATCTAGATACATTTGTTTTCATCTCCCAAACCAAGTATATCAAAGAAATGTTAAAAAAGTTTTGAATGGTAGATTGCAAGCTCGTAAGTACTCCCATGCATACTAGTTGGAAATTGAGAAAAGATGATATATCCAAAGATGCAGATAAGAGACTCTACATATCGATGATTGGAAGTTTACTCTATATAAACGCATCAAGACTGGATGTGATGCAAGTAGTTGGACAAGTGGAAATATTTCAAGCAATGCTCGAGCAAGCTATTTTGGGAGAAAATTCTGAGGAAAGAGCGTAATAAATGAGGCAGAATGGACCAAAGAAGAAACGTGTGGTGGGAATAAAGGAAAATTAGCCTAACATAATTATGGATTAGCGTGCAAAGGCAGTTAGAATATGAAAAATTAGAGTCCACTTAGAATTAGGGTTTTGATGGTCAATGTAAGGTTTTTTACCCACTTTTTGTATAAATATGATGTATGAGGTAGATAAGAGGTATCTTGGAACTCATGTGCGAAGAGCCTATCTTGGAGAACCTTTTTGAGTCTTGATTCTTTGATATGTTTGGGTTCGAAGTATCAGTTTTGGTTGTATAGATGAGGATCTAATGGAGACTTGTGGAGTATAATTGAGGGTCAAGTGGCAAGTTGTGGAGCTCTGTGTGACTCTAGTCTACCTCACATACGTGCATTCTAAATGCACATTTTGTTGTAGTGCACGCAATGCTATATTTCAATGAATAATAAATAAACCAGAAGATATTTGTGGACATAGTCCCAGGGAGTGAACCATAGTAAAATCATGTGTTGTTTTGTGTTTGAATGATGTTTTTGTTGTTTCTGCAATTATGAAAGAATGATGAATGTCTAGAAGAGTATTTTTTTGCACGCAGTACTTATAATGTAGAATGAACTAACTATTAGATATAGATGAATGGTATAATGAGGTACATGATATGATGTATGCTAAAGTAGAAGTAGAAGAAGTAAAAGGAACATCTCCAATCCCTTCCATGATTGCAGACATCTGCGTCCTGCAGTCACCCATAATCCATCTCAGGTGAGGCTACGTTGCGCACTATGTGCGTAGTGTTTCCTTCTAGTTTACCAGGGGGGGCGATGGTTTCTAGGGTTTTGTTGGAGAACTAAGGTAGAACCTATGTCATCCCATACATCCAACAAATGGTTTTGTTGTCGACTGGAACTCAGAGAAACATCTTGGAAGGGATCTGATGAGAAGGTCAGTGAAGAAAATGAAATGGTAGAAAGGGATGTTCAGGCCATGGAACCCTACAAAGAAAAAGATTGAAAGATGGTTGGAGACAAAGAATCTCAATTTCAAGTAGAAATATAATAGAAGCTCCAGGTATACATCGCACCAGTATCTGCGATAGTATATGTTTACTGATTTGCATGAGGCATATTTATGTTATTTTCTAGAGTCATTACAGAAGTGGATATTAAGGTTGAAGGATACTTGTCTGACTAATCGGATAAGGCTAGTAGAGTGGACTACTAAGAATGTTACGTGGTTGGAAAGGGTCAATAAAAAATTCACGTGCATAGTGGATTTTTGGTTAGATAGTATTACTACAGGGTTTATTAATGAATTTTCAGTAGACACAGCGAAGTCATATACTTTTGCAGAGCAGGAATTCTTGAAGGGCCCAAGAGGGTTGTACATTAGGTCTCTTTACACATCTATCAAGATATTATTGCATGATAAAGATGTGATGACCATGGAATCAAATAGATAAATCACTTTGCACACATGGGGAATATGGAGGAAGCACTACGGATGATCTGAGATATGGAGAGGGCGGTGTAAGGAGGCTAGAAAAAGGAAGAAATGGACCCTATAATGATGGATGAGGAGTATACCAAGGAAATAATAAGGAAAGAAGGAGTGGCATGCATCAAAAGACTCTACCAGTATAATATCAATAAGAAAAAGAGGGCATTAGCCGAGCGAGAGGGTTTGGACATTGATGAGGAAGAGGTAGAGTATCTTTGTGTGATAGAGAAATTTGAGGGAATCTTTCATGGCACATATGAGAGGAAAACCAAAGGTCAAGGGTCTAGCGCAAAAGAAGGCTCTCCATTCCAAATCTGAATTAGTGTGTAATCCACAACCCCATGTGCGACTAAGACATTTGAAGAAGAAAAAATGGCTAACCAGCAAGTGATTAGTGGTAGAATGATTTTTACAGGACATGGTTCCAGTAGAAATCCAAGCATAAGTATAAGTTCATCAAGTAGAAAACAAGTATCTACATCGTGTGGAGGTGGTTTTACAACAAACTTTACAATAGAAGGACAATATCCAACTATTCGGTTACTAGAGTTCCAAGGAGAAGGGTCATATGACCCAGAGAAACATTTGTTTATATGTGAGAAGATTTGGGCAACTAAGCAGATTATAGATGAAGATACAAATGTTGTGCAGTTGGAAATCACATTCAGAAACCGTGCATTGGATTGTTATATGGGTCTCACAGTAAATAATCCAATGGTAGCGGCTACAATTGTCACAAAATTGAAGAGGCAATTGACAAATGAATTTTAGAAACCAAGTTCATAGGATCTATTCATGAGTGAAATGATAGAGATTAAGCAGAAGCCATGAGAATCAATCTGGGAGGTTGACCAAAAGTTCAAAAGACTAAAAGGTAAGTTGAATTTCCCTATTATTGATATGGAGCACATACATTTATTTGTTAACTCTTTATTTCCACACTTGAAGTATCCTTTGAGGCATTAGAAACTCCAGATTCAAGCTGGGACTCTGCAGGAAGCTTTGTAGTTAGAAGAAAATCAGTATAAGCATATAGATCCAGTTGTAGAAGAACTGGGAGAAGATCTGAAGAAACATACATTTCAGTTGAATCAGAATAAAGGTAAAGAGAAAAGAGATGTCTGGTGTACATTATGCAAGACAAAATGTCATCATAAGAATGAGTTTCCATTATTTGTGTAGTATATAGGAGTAGGCATTCCAAATCCTATATCTTCATAAGGACCATGGTGTGAGATATGAGAAAAAATGGGGCATGATATATATCATTGTCCCATGATGTAAAAGTATAAGATAGTACTGAAGACTACATTTTGTAACTTTTGTAAGTCAGTTGGACATGAAGACAATGACTGCAAAAACTTGGAGATAATGAAGGAGAGGAAATCATATGCATATAGGGTGCAGGATGAATTAATGATAGCACAACCTGCGCAGCAGCCACAATACAATATCGCACAACATTTTCAAGAACAACCATAGTATAATATCATGCAACAGTTTGGAGCACCACCGCAGTATAATAATGCGCAACCGCAGTATAATAATGTGCATCTACAGTATAATCAGAGACCACGGTATAATACACCACTCAAAGATAATCAAGGAAACAGAGGAGGATTCAAAGGAGGAGGTCGAGGAGGAAGAGGCTTTGGAGGAGGTAGAGGACCTATATTTTTCACAACTATAAAAAACCTGGACAATATGCTAGATATTTTTCATAGCCACCTCCAACATGTATGTATTGTTGTGCAGCAGACCATGAGACAGAAGATTGTCTGACACTTCTAGTAAAGATACAAAACAAGAGAAACTAGAATAATCAGAATGTACAATGGATTGTTGTAGAAAATAGAGAAGAGGACGGGAAGAATATCAACATAGTTACCACAGGTGGAGCCAAGACAGGAGAAGATACAACAAATAAGGATCAATATAAGTACCAGTGGGTTAGGAAGAATACAACACCTGAACAGAAGTTTGATGCGCACAAAGAAAAAGAGATATTCAAGGAGGCTATACAAGAGATTTCGAAGGACAATATTGCATCTACTTCATGAAAAAATCAATGATATGAGGTACCAGTGTATGACATTCCTCCCCTATTTGATCAAACAAGAAAAGAGCAACCTTTAGAGAAAGTAAGTAACTTAAGAAACATTTTTGGGTCTTGTGTAAAATTGTTGAATGATAAAAATTCTTTACAAGTACTGTAGAGTCTGTTAGAAAAGTGTAATTATGGGGAAGAAGGGGTAAAGATAGTGAATCAGTTCTGTAAGAAGAGAAGAACAAGAAGGGAATTTAGGTTGAATGAAAACATTGGAGATTTCAATATGGAGGATATTATATTATACCTAGGGTCTAAAGTCAATGTTCTGCCAAAGAAGACATGGGAAGTTATGGGGGAGCCTAAATTGGGGTATTCACCTATCCATTTGAAATCATCAAATAATCATATAGTGGTGCCAATTGTCATATTGAAGGGGAAACCAATAGATCTGGATGGTGTGTACACAATGGCATACTTTGAAGTCATTGACATAGTAGATAATACTTCACCATATCCAACGTTGTTGGGTCTAGATTGAGTATTTGATAACCAAGCTAATATTAACTTGAAGACTAGGAAGATGATACCTAAATCAAGGGAGTACAAATTTATTGCACCATTGGATCCCTCAAAAGGAAGAAGGTATGTGTAACCTGTGACAGAAAATTTTATTACAAAAGATGTAAATCAATTGTACATAACTATCGCGCGCGAAGAGGATTACATCAACCCAACTATAGATGGAATGTTGAGTTGGAGGAGTATTAGTTCTTGTGATTTAGTCTCTGACACATGACTGGAAAACTAGCAGCAATTATTACATGAATTATCCATCAGAAGATGTGCCAGAATGATGTGTGCGCTAAGATGGATTGGTTCAGAGATAAGAGAACCTCCTACTTTTTATGGTCTAAATTACTTAGAAGATTTTTTTATGAATTTTGAATTAGAAGTAGTAGAAAATAAAATATTACCAGTATTAGATATTTCTTTGAAAGCTACACCTTCTCGTTGGTGGGGTACACATAAGGAGAAGATCAACAATTGGTATCAATGCAAGATTTTATTGTGCATTAGATTCAACGCAGAGCAGGAGAATAGATATGAGGAGAATTGTGATGGAATTGGACAACCTAAAGAACATGTAGAAAGATGTATAATTCAATCGATATTCTTACCACTAGAAGAATGTCCATGCCATTTTATTCACAAATTAGAAGTCATTCCAAAGAACTGGTACATAGAACAGGAACAACATAGGGAAACTTCAAATTTCGTGATTACATTTTCATTTGAGAATGAGATCCTAGAGATAGATACAACATTGAAGGTGGTAAGAGATAGGATTTTTGAAGAACCAAAAGTGGAGATTGTGAAAAATTATCAAAATCCGAAGAAACAGAAAATCAGAGAGTTGCTACACTATTATCATGACATAGAAGAAGAAGATCCATCAAAAGAAAACCCATGCAAGATCTAGATCCCATAAGTTGATGGAGAGAGGGAAATAGAAGGTCTGAAGCTAGATTTAGAATATTATGTTGCACCCCTAAAGATCAAGAAGGTAAACATTGGAATAGTAGAAAACCCAAATATTGCAAGAATTTGAGATTACTGGGATAATCAGACAGTAGAAAGAATCACAAAGTTATTATGAAAGTACAGTGACTTGTTTCCAATGAAATTATCAGAGATGAAGGTATTAGAAAGAGAACTTGGAGAGATGAAGATCCCTTTGAAGCCAGAGGCTAGACCTATAAGATAGAGATCTTACAGGTTAAATCCAATGTACAAGAAGAAGGGGAAGGAATAAATTGAAAAGATGTTAAAGGTTGGTGTCATAGAACTTGTGGAAGAATTAGAATGGATCAACCCTATGGTGGTGCACGAAAAGAAGTAACGGGGAATCAAGATCTATGTATATTTGAGAAAACTGAATGATGCTTGCTTACATTATCCTTTTCCTACCCCATTCACAGATGAATTTTTGGAGAATGTAGGAGGTCAAGAAGCCTATTCATTTACAGATGGTTTTTCAAGATATCATCATATCAAGATAGCACCAGAAAATAGACATAAGACTACATTTTCTATAGAATGGGGATCATTTTAGTATATAGTAATGCCATTTGGATTGAAGAATGTATCTACAATTTCTTCAAGGGTAGTAGTGGTTGCATTTAAGGACTTTATACATAAGTTTTTAGAAGTTTACTAGGATGATTGGAAAATGTTTAGTTTATTGAAGGATCATGTGGAAGTATTAATATTGATGTTAGACAGATGTAGACAGTGTCATATCTCATTGAATAAATAAATGCATTTTCAGTGCACCTTTTGGAATCTTGTTAGGGAATGTGGTGTGTAAAAAGGGTATGTTGGTTGATTCTGCTAAAATTGGTGTCATATTAAACTTACCACCACCGAAGTCAGTGTGACAATTGAAGAGTACACTTGGTCATACAAGGTATTACAGAAATTTTATAAGGGGGTATGCACATATTACTACGCCGATGGAGAAATTGTTGAAGAAGGATATGAAATATCACTGGAATGACAAGTGCTGGCAGAGTTTTGACATTTTAAAGGAAAACATGGTTATTGCACCAATTTTAGTGTTTCCAGACTGGGAAAAAGAATTCCATGTGCATGTGGATGCATCTGCAATAGTTCTAGGAGCAGTATTGACACAAACAAGAGAAGGTGATATAGATCACCCTATAGAATTTACAAGCATAAATTTATCAGATTCAGAGCATAACTATAATACTATAGAAAAAGAAGGATTGGCCATGGTATATGAATTGTAGAAATTTAGACATTATTTGTTAGGGAAACATTTCAAGATTTTTACAGATCACTCTGCTCTTAGATATTTATTCAATAAGCCAGTGTTGGGGGGGGAGAATATGAATATGGTTACTATTGTTTCAGGAGTTTGACTTTGAAGTTGTGGTGAAGCTTGGAAGATTAAATGCAGGGCCAGATCATTTATCCAGGATAACCAATGGAGAAGAACCAAGCAACTTGAGGACAACTTCTTGAATGCCCAATTGTTTTCAGTACAAATAGTTGATGAGTATTTTGCTAACATTATTGAGTTTTTGAGTACAAGATTTGCACCAAAGGAATTTAATGTTGCGCAAAAGAAGAACTTGGTGGTTAGAGTTGCATATTATCAATTTATTGTAGGTCACTTGTACAAACTTGGAGCTAACAACATTTTGAGGAGATGTGTTATGGAGCATGAAAGGCCTATCATTTTAGCAAAAGAACATGAAGGCATAGTTGGAGGACATTATGAAGGGAAAGCTACTGCGTAGAAGGTATTGCACGCAGGATTATGGTGGCCAACAATTCATAAGGATTCAAAGGAGTATTTTCATAATTGTGATGTCTGTTAGAGATTTTGAAATCTATCCAGGAGGGATGAGATGCCATTGAGACCTCAAGTAAATTTGCAAGTATTTGAAAAATGGGCAGTAGACTTTGTAGGTCTAGTTAATCCATCAACAAGAAGATAAGAAGCAAGATATATTATTACAGTGAAATAATATTTAACCAGATGGGTTGAGGCAATAGCAGTAAAGGATTGCAGTGTAGAGACTACAACACGCTTTTTATTTGAACATGTAGTTACAAGGTTTGGATGTCCAAGAATATTGATGAGTGATCAGGGGACCCACTTTATCAATAGTACAATCCATACAATGCTGAAATAATTTGAGATAAATCATTAGAAGAGCACTCCTTATCATCCTCAGGCTAATGGAATAGTGGAAGAGTTTAACAAGATATTGGAAAATGCCTTGACCAAGATTTGTAATGTGAACAAAGATGGTTGGGATTTGAAGGTACTGGAAGTGTTATGGGATTACAGAACTACATGAAAGAATCTAACAGGACAGACACCCTATAGGTTGGTGTATGGATAGGAAGCAATAGTTCCCCTAGATTATTTGATACCAATTATGCACATTGAAACTATTAAAGACATGACAGAAAGAGGCACAACATAGGAGAGATTATCTCAACTCATGGAAATAGAAGAATATATAATCATAGATGGTTTCCATCAGGAGGTACAGAAAGCAAAGTATAAGGCTTAGCATGACAGACATATTAAGAAGAAAAATTTCAAGGAAGGAGATACGGTTATCCTCTACGACAGTAAATACTTGCAGCACCCAATAAATCTTAGAATGCATTGGCTAGGGCTATATGAGATAAAAAAAAAATCACAGATGGAGGTGTTGTGCAACTGCAGAACTTAGAAGGTAAGGAAGTTTAAGGAATGGTGAATGTTAGTCGACTGAAACTGTATAGTGACAGTCGACCCACTAACCCTCGGTAGTTGTTTCATAGAAGTGAGACTTGTACATATATTAAACAGTAGGAGTTAAAAGAAGAAAAGGAAGAAAAAAAAAGTTGAAATTTGAGATAAATACAAAAAGAAGTAGTTAGAGGAATAAGTAGTAGACAGACAATTCGAATATGTAGTGCACAAAAGAAGCTAAATGAAAGAAATGCATGATAGAAAAGACAGTGCGTAATAGATAGAAAATTAGGGCGACGAGAAGTGAAGATACCACATGCAGGACAAATATGATAGAAGGAAATCCTAGTGCACCAGATAAATATGAAAATAGACAAATAATGTGCACTGGAAAAATGAAATAGTCAGGAAAAGAAAAATCGGCTAACAGAAAAATGAGGCATGAAACAAAAATTTATGACAATGAAGGAAGTGTTCCCGGAAATATTTGAAGCATTTATAATAGAACTATAGAAGCAAGAATTGTGTCTGATAAGCCACATTGTGACTTCAAACAAACATAGAGATAAGGAGTGAAAACATAAGAACAAATAAGTGATTTAGAAGGAATTCAATGAGATTTCTAAGAAAACCCACACAGATTCCATTAATATGGCACCATCGAAGCTCAGAGCACCTAGCAAGACAGTAAGGAAAACATGCAACACCACAAGGTCACCGCAAGAGAAAAAAATGGAAGTGGAATACCCTATGAAACTATAGGGAGTGGTGGATGTGGACGCCATTCCTTCCTCGGTCATCGAACCAATGAGCCCTATAGTGGTGGAGGAATAGGAGCCATCCCTTGTGACAAGTCAAATGGAGATTGACCCACAGAACATGGCATAGGAGCAAAACCTGACGCATCAACCCAGCATGGAAATAGTCTAGCCAACAAATGAAGAATATGAGGAATTAACTGAGTCTGTCAAGCCAAAGGTTCAATCTGGCGCAAAGCCAGCATAGCAGGAGAAAATACAAGTCGAAGATATCATAGAGCAGCATGATTCTGGTGTAGAAGAGGAAGAGGAATAGAAAAGCACCAGGAGGCAAGACCCTCAAGGGAACTAAAAAAGGGGAAAGGGAAACAAATGATACAGAGGTCACCATGTAAGAAACCATAGGTAACCCTTGTGTTACCGTGCATACCGAAAGGAGTAAGGGTTTTACCATATTTGCTAGGATGCGTAGATAAACTACACTATGCACACCACTATGTTAAAGATGACAAATTTCTCAAGTTCACGCAACAAGTGTACATGTAGAGTAAGGGTGTAGGTGCCTCGAGTGACCCAATACTAGAACCCAAAGAATGGATAATAGGTTTATATAACACATGTATAATGAACCTGCTAGAGATATCATATTTTGGAATGGGTAAGGGCATAAATAGTTGCATCAAACAACTATTGGCAGTAGTGCATGGAGGATTTCTTTGGATGGATAGGCTAGTGTCCATAGATGTCAATTTGATTGTAGAAATTACAGGTTTACCAATGGACGGAGAGAAACCTGTGCAGTATCTAGATGACAATACTAAGGAGAAATACTTGGAAGAGGAAATGAAGTAAACCTATGGAATAGAGCAAGGATCTAGGGGGATCATTATAAAAAGTATCAGTGAACCAATGACAAGACTGGCAACAAATCTCATGTATTGCAAATTACTAAGGAAATGTCGCAAGGATGAGGCACCCATCAGGCTAATAGCAGCAGTCGTGTAGTGCATGAAGGGAAGCCTATTGAGTTGGGATCCATACTTATTGAACCTTTTTCCTATATGACTACAAAGATATGTAGGATCTAGGAACAGAGTTACATTACTCATGGTTTATTGTGTTAATATCATTGGTAGGATGGGGGTGGGGGGGGCATGTAATTGGGCTTCTACAATAGGACAGGGAAGTGTCATGAAACAAGGTACACTACATTGTGGCAGACAACAAATGTGAAACAAAGGAAGACCAACAATAACATTTTCACTATGTAATTTTTAGAAATGAAAGAAAAGATAGCAAGCAGTTGGAGGATCCCACCAGAGGTGGTGGAGGAATACAAGAATATAGCCAAATTCAAAGTATGAAGGCATAATATGTGGATCTAGGAAAAAATGGATCTAGAGATGGAGTGGTTGTAGATGATATATTGTTTCATGGTAGAGGAAGTTCAATGGGCAATGAAAGACTGACAGAAGGAATGGAAAGTTCCAATGGAGCTAGCAAAAGATCAGAAACCGTCATAAGTGGGCCCCTCACAAAAGAAGAGTACCCTAGCATGAAATACAAGAAAAATAGTAGAGAACATGAAGCATACAAGGGGAGAACAGAAACAAGAACACTTAGATAGAAAAAGGTTATCTCTGAGCTTGTCACATAGCAGAAGGACCGCGCAGATTCCATGAATGGAAAGACACATAGGGAAGATGGTGTATGTGCATAGGAAGGACAAGCATGAAGGGACATACCAAAGACAAGTAACCCATCACAACAGAGAAAATAGAGTCAAGGCCACCCAAGAGAACTATTTTATAGTTAGGGGGAGAGCGCAAGAAAAATAAGGCGCATAAGGAGGTCCCCCAGTATACAATAACAGAAGATGATGCAAAATTAGTCACGAAAAAGTACAATACTGCGTTGTAGAAGCATATGAAGATGTAGAAAAATAAAGAGAGTAGATAATGTAAGAGCTGACAGAATTCAAGTAGATCTTGGAGAAGATACAATTTACCAAGGTGTAGCACAAAGGACAAACAGTGCACGAACAACACATGCCAGTGCATACTGAGGAGACAGTACAAACAACGGAATTGGCAAGTGAAAACTGTAGCATTACTAAACACATGTTTCACGTGGATGAAGACATGGTGCAAAAATAGGTCAAGGACATAGAACAGATTGAATTAGTATTGGCCAAGGTACCAACAAAAGCACTATATAAGTTACAGTTCAATGTTGCACAGGAAGTACAATCAAGGTCTAGGACGGATGCAACAAACTTGGAGATAGACAAGGAACAAAAGGAGGTGCTAGAGATAGCCCTCAAAGAAGTGAATATTGAACATAAGGAGGAGAAACAATGTGTAGAAAAATTTGAGCAAATACTTGAGGAAGCCTTTCATACAATTCCAAACAGTGCACTAGCAGGAGATATCAACACAGAAGAAAAGATAAAAAAGAATAGCACAAATTATCAATAGTTATAAATAAGAGATAAGATAATTGGTGGAGAAACTAACACCAACTACCCCACCAGAAGTCAGAACGGAGAGAGAGCAGCAGACAACACAATACACAGATATTAGTGCGCACAAAGTGAAGGAGGTAGCAGAGTTTTTTAAAAATATTGTGTAGATATGGACGAGATTCGAAGAGGACGGAATGATCTAGCAGTTGGAACAGAAAGAAGAAAGAGCCAATGTTGCAATCCATGATTTGAAGCAGAGACAAAATATGATGATTATTTCAGATAGGCTAAAAATCACATAGGAGATGAAAAATCTACAAGCAGAATTGAATATAATCCAAGGGGAAAGACAGACAAGATAGGCTCAGTTAGAGACACTTCGGGAGCAAGAAAAAAAATTGATAGCATATTTGTAAATAGAGAAAGGTAGACTAGAACATGCACACTCAGAAAGAGTATAATTGTTGAAGGAGCATGTAACAATGCAGGTGGTGGAGACCCTGATAGAGAAAAGCGCGCGGGTGAAGACACAAGCAGATGAACTCGCAAATAAGTTCTAGGCATTGGAGAAATTGGTGAAAAAGGCACATACTGCCTGAGTAGCTCATGATGAGCCACATGTTAGTGTTGGGGTCCTGTTGGAGCAGGCTATTTTGGGAGCAAAGTTTGAAGAAAGAGCACAATAAACGAGGAAGAATGGACCAAGGAAGCAGCACACTATGAGAATAAAGGAAAATCAGCGTGACAAAATTGGACTAGCATGCAAAGGAAGTTAGAATGTGGACAAGTTGAGTCCACTTAGAATTAGGGTTTTGATAGTCAATGTAAGGGTTTTTACCCACTTTTTGTATAAATATGATGTATGAGGTATATAAAAGGTATCTTGGAACTCATGTGCGAAGAGCCTATCTTGGAGAACCTTTTTGAGTCTTGATTCTTTGATATGTTTGGGGTCAACGTATCAGTTTTGGTTTTATAGATGAGGAGATAATGCATACTTATGGAGTGTAAATGAGGGTCATGTCGCAATTTGTGGAGTTTGGTTCAACCCTAGTCTGCCTCACATACATGCATTCTAAATGCACCTTTTGATGTAGTGCACCCATCACCAGATTTCAATGAATAATAAATAAAATAGAAGATCTTTGTGGATGTAGCCCATAGGGGTGAACCATGATAAAATCATGTGTTGTGATGTGTTTGAATGATGTTTTTGTTGTTTCTACAATTATCAATGAATGATGAATGGATAGAATAAGATTTTGTAGTGCGCAATATTGATAATGTAGAATGAACTAACTGTTAAATATAGATGAATGGTATAATGAGGTACATGATAGGATGTATGCTAAAGTAGAAGTAGAAGAAGTAAAATTAGCATCCCCAATCCCTTCCATGACTGCAGAGATCTGTGTCCTACAGTCACCCATAAGCCATCTCGGGTGAGACTGCGTAGTGCACTTTGTGTGCAATATTTCCTTTTGGTTTACCAGGGGGGAGATGGTTTCTAGGGTTTTGTTGGAGAACGAAGGTAGAACCCGAGTCATCCCATACATCCAAAAAGCGGTACCAAAGGAAACACATTTTATGGAGGTAAAGAGAATATTTAGATATCTCAAAGGAACAGAAGACTATGGATTATGATATCCAAAAGGGAATGATTTATCTCTAGTTGCATACACAGATGCAGATTGGGCAGGAAGTGTTGATGATAGTAGAAGTACAAGTGGATTAGCCTTCTACTTGGATGATTGTTTCACATCTTGATCGAGAAAGAAACAGTCTTCAGTATCATTTTTCACAGTAGAAGTGGAGTATATTGCAACAACAACATGTTGTACACAGATTCTCTGGATGAAGTAAACTGTGTAGGACATACAGATGGAATATGATGAGCCTATTCTTATATTTTGTGATAACACCAATGCTATAAGTATCTCTAAGAATATAGTGATGCATTCTAATACAAAACACATTCTGATCAAGTTTCAATTTCTATGGGAACAGGTTACAGAGAAGAAAATCAAGGTAGAGTATGTTGGTACAAAAGAGCAGATTGCAGATATCTTCATCAAACCTCTTCCAAGGGAGACATTTGAGTATCTTCGACTAAAACTTGGATTAGTTCCAACCCCAAAATGAATTCTTTTTGAAATACTTTAATGTTCTTTGAATGTTTTTTATCATAGATGTACACGAGGAAGCACCATGAAGAGAAAAATCAGTAAATATCATAGGCTTACTGAAAGGGGGAGAAGCCCCAAGGAGAAATCATCATTTTCCATTGATTTCAAAGTGGGGGAGAAAAACAAAGGCATGGAAGAGAAGAGGCATGGAGACCGGGGGTGCCAACACATGAAGACATGGGGATCCAGCATGAGGATGAGTGTTTCCATTGTTGTGTCTAATTGTTGCCATCAATGCCAAAGGGGGAGATTGTTGAAACATTAATTGTTGAAAGAATAATTATTTCAAGGATTAATTAATTATCAAAAAAAGATTAATTAATTATTTCATGGATAATTAATTATCGCAGGGATAATTAATTATTGCATGTCACTATCAAAAAATATTACCGAAAGTTTAGATGTTGGAAGATTGGTTGGCATTGATGTCAAGCCTTGAACAAAGTTGCATGTCAAAGTAAAGTGGTAGTAAACAGAAGATAACAAGTTGCATGTGAGTTGCATGTCATCATGAGTTGCATGGAAATTGCATGTCATTAAGAAATTTATCTTTATAACATAGAGAAGATTCCATGGAAAATCACTTATCTATATTCACTTCTGAGAATACAGGATGGAGATATGAGACAGTGAATCAAAGACATAGAATTTGACTGAAGTAAGGAGTTTTCAAGAGTCGAGGGTATGGAAAAGGGGTTTCATACAGGAATTCCTTGAGTATATCCATGGGTTTCAGGAGGAAAAGTGTGGACATATGTGGGTGCATTGAGGAAAAGCATGGATACCCGCGGGCAGAAAATACACACAGTCACGTACCTGTGAGGAAAAATCCAAGAAGAATGGGGGTCTGGAACTCAGTTCATCTTTAGGGTAAATGTATATCTTCCTGATTGTGTTAGGGATTTATTCTGAATAAATAAGGAATATGTATGTCTCAGTGATTTATAAGCACTTCATTTGAACACTTTTGTGGATTGTGGTATGAAGTATGTGTGGTTGCAATATTGATGAGAGATCGATATCAGTAGCAGAAGTAGGAACATCAGAGACACCAGCAGAAACAAGTTATCAGTGACATATTGGTATACATCTATATTTCAGGGCGGTTGGATGGGGCAAGGAAAGGGGTTTGTAGCCTCCTTCCGATTGGAGCCGAAAAATTGGGGAGTTGGAGCTTCCTTCAGGTTGTAGCCTATAATAGGGGGTTGGAGCCTCATTCCAGTTGTATCTAGAGAAATAGGAAGTTGGTGCTTCCAATGAATGTGCTCTTTGATCAATAAGAAAACCATTCTATGTTTTTTTCTCGCATTGAGTGTCCACGTAAAATTATGGTGTACTGTGTTTATGTGATGTTTATGGTGTTGATGATATTTTGAATGCTCATAATATTCATTGGAGGTTTTATATTGTGATTAAAATTATTGATTGTTCTCCTACTAATTCATCCCCCCTTCTCAGTATTCCAACAACAACCAAAGAAGTTCTAGGATAAGGGGAAACAGAACATTGTTGCAACAGCACAACAAGATCTAGGATTAAATTCAGAAGATTAATTTAAGATCACAACGATGGTAATAAAAGGTAAATATACTAGTAATTTTAGTTATTATGTTCAATCTGCTGAATTGGAAGGTCTTCCTAATCAAAAGAAATGAAGTGATATTTTCCATGTCAAGGTTATAGTGAAGCATACAAACATAGATACTTTGTTCGACAATGGATCTCAAGTTAACTTAATATCTGAATAAATTGTTAATAAGTTGGAGACCAAAACTCATGTGAAACCATATCCATTAGGTTGTGTGGGTGAGGATGTTAAGTTGCAAGTGATAAAAATAGTGTAAAATCATATTTGCAATTACTTCCAAGTTCTTTGATGAGGTTGAGTTAGATTTCGTGCCACTTGACTTTTGCAGCATATTCTTGGGTAGTCCATATCTATTTGACAGGAAAACCATATTTTATCATGAAGAGAACAAATATCACCTCTTCAAGGATGGGATTGAATATATCGTCAGATCTCACCGAATTAAAACCAATATTTCTTTAGTGAGCATGGGACAAATGAAGAGACTCGTAAATGCTAGTAAATATTTTGTTCTCATGGTGGTAAAGCAAAAAGAGGAATATATGTCAGATGCTTTGTCTGGGTCTGATCCAGATCATAAACAAGAATTGGAAAATATCATTTCTAACTATGATGAGTTATTTCAAGAACCTATAGGGTTGCCTCCTAAGAGGGAGTTTGAACATGAAATTTATTTGCAGCAAGATGCTTCTCTTCCTAACATTGGTATGTATAGGTCATCAATGATAGAGAATGAAGATATAAAGAAACAAGTTCAGAAATTGTTCAATAAAGGAATCATAAGGCCAAGTTCCTCTCTGTGTGGATCTCCTATTGTATTAGTTCCAAAGAAACATGGTACATGGAGTATGTGTATTGATTTTCGAGAACTGAATAAGATTAAGGTAAAGAATCAATATCCTCTTCCTAGAATTGATGATTTATTAGATCAATTAAGAAGTGTTGTCTATTTCGCTAAGCTAGATTTGAGAAGTGGTTACCATCATATCAGAATTGTAGAAGGTGATATATGGAAAACTTCTTTCAAGATAGTAACACAGCTGCAAAGATATTGTTGTTGGCCTCAAATGAATGAGACAGTTTCCAGGTAAGTTTCTATTATGTGTGCCACAAGCAAGCCTAGCAATAGAAAGTTGGGATTATATACGCCACTTCTAGTACCTTCTCAACCATGGGAAAGTGTGTCCATGGATTTTGTAGGAGGTTTTTCGATGTCCAAAACAAGTCATTATTATTTATATGTCGTCGTGGATAGGTTCAGTAAAATGTGTATATTAATGCCACACAAGAAACAAGTCACGGCTAAATAGACAGCACAGTTGTTCTTTGCTAATGTTTGGATTCATTTTGGGATACCTACATCTATTATATTAGATAGAGACTCTCTCTTGTTGGGAACATTTTGGTACATTTATGGGAGTTGATGGACACTAAGTTGAAGAAGAGCACAATTTTTCATCCGCAGACATATGGACAGATGGAGGTGGTGAACAGGACAGTGGTATGTTTTTTACGAGAATATTTCAGTAAACATCCTAAGTTGTGGGATGAACAGTTGCACTATGTACAACATGCCTATAATAGTGCCATGCATTCTTCTACTCAAAGAACTCTTTTCGAAGTATGTTTGGGATGCTTTCCTAAATCACCTATGGAATTTTAGTTCGGAGAATAAAATAAAGAGGATGGACAGGATGATACAGACAAAGATGAAAGGCTCATACAAAGGATCCAACAATTACATCAAGAAGTACAGGAATAATTAGAGAAAATCCAAGCCAAGTACAAGGCAAGGAATGATAAACATCGATTTGATCATCAGTTTCTAGTCGGTGACCAATTATGGTTACATATCAGCAAATATAGAATGAAGGGTGAAGGTTAAAAACTCAGGCCAATCAGGTATGGTCCATTCAAGTTCTTGGAAAAGATTGGTACTAATGCCTTTCATTTAGATCTACCATCTTATATGAAAATGTATTCGGTGATGAATGTTGAGAATTTGAATATTTATGAGCCTCCTATGATTATGTATGAAGATGAAAATGTTCAATTTTTGGCAGTTGATGATTTTTCTCCAGAGTACTTAAACGAGCTACAGGAAGATGTTATCTTTGATAGAAGGATTGGGACTTCACAGAAAGGTTATGTGGAATATCTTTGAGTTGGTCTTAAAGGGATAAAAACAAAGAAAATCAAAGTGTATCAAGATTAATAATATGAGGGAGTTATACCCTCACTTATTTGATGAGTAATCAAGGCTTTTGGTGGTCCAAAAGGCTTCCAATGGGGAGGAATTATCCAGGTGGATCTGAAAATGATAAAAAATTTATTGTCTCAAATGTTCTCAAAACCAACTTCATTTCATATATCTCTATAAGATATTTTCAATGGGAACGAATCACCTCAAATGGAGTTTGTACGAAAAATTTATGGCCCTTCAAATTTTTGGTCAAATAGAGTCAAAGGTCAAAATGGAGTGCCACATGGAACCATTGAAAGGGTGACATGTGGTACATCTATACAGGTCAAACGGGATAAGTCAGCAAACTCATACAAGTGATCAAGAAGTGACTTGGACCAACCAATGTTGGACATGTGGCATGAGCTTACAGGCATAGGTGGACCAATTAGGGACCACCACGTGGCAGTCTCCCATTAGCCTGATATGGCTAAGGTTGAATAAAATCTTGTTGTGATCCTAAAGGATCGAACCTAGGTCTCTCACATAATACCCCAATGACTCATCATTATGCCCGCAACAAGTGAATTAACCATATATGGTTTCATTTTTATTTAAGTTTTGTTTAAAGGTTTAATCAGTGGAAAAAGGGCCAAGGGTTAAGCCCATGTCCCATAGTACATATGTATCCAATGTGACCATATCCCAAATATCAAGAGGGAAATAACAAACTGTGTCATCGAAATAACAAAACATACCATATATATTTAATATATGGTTACAACAAAATGCCAATTGGGGAGAAGTTCGCAGGGTCAAACCCTTGACCTCCTCCTACACATACAAGTGTTTTAACCAATGCACCAAGAGTGTTGTTTGTTAAGGAATGCCAACAATAATGAATTTAAATTTTCCTTAGACTTTGGATGGTGGTTAGGGCTCACGCTCTATTTAAGGTAGTGCTTGGACTGAGGTAAGGGATGAAGTACGAGACATGGATATGTGTGCTAAGGTGCATTGACGTTCATGCCATAGGGTATCTAGACTTAAATTTTGCATTGTAATGCATTCCAAAGGGTGCCTTGAGGAAAGTATAGGATGTTTGTACTCATTTTTCTCATAATTTCGAGAGGAATTCAATGGTGCACTTTATTTCTAAGTTTTAGCAACAGATTAAAAGGTCTTTTTAAAAACACAAGCATTTGAGCATTAATAAAGTGGTCTCTTGATTGGAATCAAACCCGGAGACATAGCCCAAGTTGGGCGAACTCTGTTAACAAAATTGTGTATGTGTTATATTATTGTTGTTCTATTTCGCTCAGTTATATTGCAAGTTATTTATCATTAAAGTGGATATGGATTAAATAATTGAATTCATATTATTTGTAAACAATCAAACAAATCATTTATATTTTGAATCAAGTTGGATGTTTATGTGTATTTAAGAATAAATTAACATCTAAGGATTTCGAATCATTTAAAAAATGAAGAATGCTCTCGAGTTTCTTTTGTGGGGAAAATGAGCACCCATAGTTGTTCAATATTCATATTAACATGATTATAATTGGAAGATTTTGCTTGGTTGGAATAACTTTAAGTTTTAGTTGTGTTGTCTTGTACACAGTAAATAGAAGTTTGAGTGTTAAATTTATAACCATATTAAAATAAGCCCACTCTAATTCCTTTTAATTTATATGGATGATCATTTTATCATGGGTTTGGAGTTATGTTTTTTTTTTTTAAGTAAAAAAAAAAAAAAAAAAGGTGGAACCTGTTATATTACCATAAGAAAAATACAGTAGTTGTTTGTGATGCCAGTTGTCCTGCCTAAACAGGAAACCGGGACAGTTGGGCATCCCTTTCCATGTGTTGCCCCATTCACAAAATTAACAAAATTAACAGTGCATCGTCTTGCCCAAAGGAAACCAGGACTATCAGTCATAAAGATGTAACTGGATGTCATGAACTAGTTCTAAAGAAATTGAGAACTAACTGGCCTAAATCCTAGATTATAGCAAAAAAAGCAAATTCCAGTTCTGAGCATCATTTAACCTTTGATCCTGCGCACTTGTCCTCATCCTCATGCTGTCGCCATCCTGCTGGGAACGCATAGGCCCACGCGCAAGTTGGGCATTGTCTCTTTGGAAGAGTTCTGGAGTGAGCCGCGAAGAGCATGTCGAGTCTCTGGTCAATTCGCGCGAGGCGAAAGATCTGGTCATCCAACAGACTCCTCACCTCAAAAATGAGATTGAGGCACCCCAAGTCTGCTAAGAATGGCTGCTCCTAGTTGTGGCTGTCAATTGACTCTGTGGGGGTGGTTTCAGTTGCTTCTTGATGTGTGTGCACCTGTTGATTGTGTGCTTTCCGCATCGCCTCTCTGCGTGGTTCAGGAGGAATCTCCTCTTCGACGTAGCAAGTGGGGTGAGGCTCCTCTAAGCTAGTGGCATTGGGACCGGCCAAAATGCGTGCAGCCGGAGACTTACTGTCTGGACCAAATTCCGAAGGTGGGTTCCAATTATCCGGCACAGTAAACAGCGTATGCTCAGGGACACTCTCCATGCCTTCCTCCAGAATAACTTCTTCCACGTACGCCATTGGAGGCGTTCATGGTGTCTTTTCCCTTCGTCGGGCTGCCATTGCTATGGCTTTCTCAAAATTCTTTTTCCTCTGTCGTCGTGATTCCACCGTGTACCATGCAGCTCCCCTGTGTGTCTTCCCTCGCGCTCTAGGCATGGTGGGGGTCTGCTGGAGTGCCAGAGTGCTTTCCCGAAAGGTCTCTTGGCTCCAAAACACTAGCGAGGTCACAAGATGCTTCCACTGTTCTAATGGATTGGCGAAGAAGCTGCGGCGATTCTGCTGTTCCAGTGGAGCGGAGGCTGCAAAGAGCGACTGACGCTTTGCTCTGTCGACCTGGGCAATGAGGACTAGTGCTAACATGACCGCCATGGCCATTAAAGCCTGATGGTTAGTGCGTTGTTGGCTGGTACTCCTCCCTCACGCGAGGGGCCTCATCGTTTGAATGCGCCTGCTCACATCCATGGAAATTTAAAGTTGAAGGGGATGTTGACCGGTAGATGCATTAATACCGCATCCCGGCTGGCTCCCGCATGGCACAATTGCACGACATGTCACCCCATCTGAGGATTGAAGGTCTTTAGTGGCCAAGGTTTGGCACCGAGTAAAGATCTCTGGATCTGGTGAGATGTGGGCTTCCCAACAAAAGTGTTCCACTCCCGTTTCGACTGCTTCATTTGCTAGGCAGTCTGCCACCTTGTTAGCGTCCCATTTCACGTGGGAGGTAGTGATGCTGAGATGGGGTTGGAGGAGGTGGATGAAGTCTTCGAGAAGACCATAGAGTCTCCAGCTTGGCGAGATTTTGGTAGGGTTGCATCCATGGAGAATCTTGGTGGTTAGCCTTATGATGACTTGCGAGTCCCCCTCTAAGATTTTTTTTGGTAGCATGTGTCCATGGCTATTTGGAGGCCTCGCACTAGTCCTGTTAGCTCATCTACGTTGTTGGTTGTGTCCCCTAGGAATCCTGCATCCAGACCAAGGATTTCACCGCTAGAATTTCTGAGCACTGCCCCATATCCTGCTGTTCCCGGGTTGCCTTTGGAGGCTCCATCAAAATTTACTTTGATGAAATGTGCTGGAGGGGGAGTCCAACTAGTTGGACTAGTCGGTGGACCCGTGTGATTCCTTGGTCCCGGTTGATTATTTAGTATGGGCTGACAGTTTTGAAGAGTGCGTTGTTCCTCTGGGTTGCATTGAAGATCTTCCTCTATCCAAGACTTACTCCTTATTGTTTCTTTGATTAGGGATCTGATTTTCTCCCATGTGGTCTCTGGCAGGGAAGATTGGGAGTGGAATATTCTCTTGTTTCTTTCCTTCCAAATTTTCCAGAGAATAAATCCCGGAAAAATTTGCCAGATGAGATTTAGTATGGGGTTATTATAGGTATTGCGATCCCATTTCTCGATTGTGTCATTGATGCTGCTCCGATTTTGGTTGGATTTGTGCATTATTTGCGCTCCTCGGTCCCATATCTATTGACTGTAGTGACACCCGTTAAAGAGGTGTTCTTTTGTTTCCTCCTGTTGATAGCAGAGAATGCAGAGGGATGGTCCGATGAAGCCTCTTTTCCTTAGATTGTCCCACGTTAAGGCTCTATTGTGCACCACGAGCCACAGGAAGGTGGAGACCTTAGGCCAAAGAGTGAGATTCCAGACTTTACTCCAAATGTGCTCCTTTTTTTGTCCCTGGTGATTTCCCTGCAATAAATAAGCTTCCTTGATATTGAAGATTCCATCTGTGGAGTATCCCCACCTCAAGATGTCCGGTCCCTCTCGAGAGGGTATTTTCCTACGCATGGATTGAGATTTCCAGCTCTGTAGATTGAGATTTTTCGGGATCTCGAGCTCTCGATTTGAGATCTTCCATTGGCGCCACCGTTGCTGCTGTGTTTGTGGTTTCCAGAGGTCCTTAACCTTTAGGGAGGTGTTCTGGTGGAGGGATCTTTTGAGATCGGATAGTTCCTCCATTGCATCCAATGGTTTGAGTTGCTTCCATGAGTCTTGCCAGAACAGGGCGCTTCCTCCATCTCTTATCTCCCAAAAGGCATGATTTTGTACCAGTGTGCGATTCTGCCAAGCTGTGTTCCAGATGTTGGAGCCATGTATTTAGTTGTTGTGTCAGATTAGCTGGTCCTCCAGTGTGAGGGGGGTGTACTTTCATTTCCACAATTGTGCCCAGGCTGTTGTTGGAGTTTTTATCCATCTCCACCAGATTTTAGCTCCCATTACTTGATTAAGTTTCCCTGGATCCCGGAGTCCCAGTCCTCCTTGACTTTTTGGCATGCAAAGTCTATCCTAATTGACTAGAGCCCATTTCTTGTTGGGTTGATGACCGTGCCAGATAAATTTGCGTTGGGTTTGGAGTTATGTTAGTGGTTCCTTACCCACTAAATGTTTTCTTAGGTTACTTTCAGCCAACATGGTTTCAATATAGACTTAGCATAGTGTTCTTAGCTGATTTTTATTTTTGAGTTGTTTGATTTCATCACCACGAGTTTTATTTTTTTGTATTTTGGTTGTACATATCTTATTCTCTAATGAGTTAGTCAGTTAAGGATGAGTTTGCCTATAAATATTGTAGCGTGTTTAATTCAAGGTTTTTCTTATATGTAGCAGCAAGAGATATTCTTCCACACTGCATGGAATCATGTTTTGACAACTTAGGATAGCACTACTCTATAAATATTTCTACTGGAACCTATTTCGATAATTTCTTGAGATGAATCATTTTACTCATTAATTCAATGGCTGACCGAAGATTCAATCCAGGTCCCTCCAATCAATGGGGATTTAAGACTGGTATTTTCTTGGAAAACATCTTTCCATCCTTTGGAATTACTGATTTTGAATCACTCATTCTGGTTACATATTTGATTAATATTATTTTTATCATGTCTTAGTATTGTCCCCTTATGTCATCACACAAGAATGTTGAAATAATTCGAGTGTTAAGAGGTTTTTAATACCTTGGTGGAAAATTTCAATTCAATTTCTAAGATTGTAGATTGTGAGTTCTCAACATTTTTTTTACGTTATCCATGGTAATAAGTTTCCAGCATATCAATATTGTGGGATGTAACTCATCAATCTATTGGATGGTATATTTTTTAACATCTCATGAATTGGAACTAATAACACCATAAATAGTTTAAGTTTATTCATAATCTAAAAATAAAATCTTGTATGGATCAGTTGGAATGATTTTTATTTGATCTCTCTTACTCATGATCTTGTTGGTTTTGTTTTCCAGATTATATTCTTAGTTCTTTTGGATGGAAAACCTATCTAGTAGAGAGATAGGCTACACACTCATCAACAATTCATTTTAGAGAGATAGGCTACACACTCATCAACAATTCATTTTCTCAATATTCTATGTGATATGTAAGTTCAAGGAAGTAAACTCATAATTTGTCTATTTGGAACACTCTTGGAAAATTTATGATATTATCCCGATGGATGTACCCATCATGACAAGGATCAACTCATCACTCATTAGAAATCAGGTTTTAGTCATTTCATTCAATTATGGTTTCTAATCTTATATTTTATTCACGTATGATGGAGAATTATTCAATATAGATTGTTATATGATATTATTTGTACATTATCATAGTGTCTTAACTGATTTCATATCCATAGTAGTTTCATCTCACTTTTTAGAAGATTAAAAGTAATCATATGAATACTTCACATTATGATCATTAAATTCATGAGGAAATAGATACAATGGTGAGTGGAGTTGGTGGACTTTTGAATCAATTTTTTATTTATATTTTGAGCATAACAAAGGATTGGTGGAGGACAATTATCATTAGAAGATGGATTCACTGGTAATATGGAATTAAAGTTGTTTTTTATGGATTCCAGTGATGAACCATTTCAGGAACGAAACGATGTGTCTAAGGATTTGAATCTTACAATCAATGACACTAAGATTCATGTTGAAGAAAATATTGTGGGAATGCACATAATGCTTATTTCTCAAGAAAAAGGATGTGAGTTTTGGCTAAACGGATGGAAGATGAATATTTGAATGACTGCACAGGGGTTACACTTTTACAAGTTTATGTTCATCCGGTATAGATTAAGTGTAGAGTAGCTTAGAAATATTTTCTTAGGATTAGTTTTAATTATGGTCCTTATTTTTTCCTTTTAGACTAATTTCATTTTCAATAATTTATTCATTTAGAGGAAGAGTTTTGTTAGACTGTCAAATATTTGAAAATAATTTTTTTTTTTTATGCAGGTTGATAAATGACTTGTTCAACCATCAGCTGAGGATTTTTCCTTGTAGTCTTGAAATATGATATCATAGTAGGGAAGTGTTAATATAAACTTGTCTGGTCATACTACTTTGCAAAAATGTTGGAACTAATTAATCATACTTTCATAGACTCAACAATTGATTAGAAATCTAGTCTCATTTGTGTATTCCCATTTTGATTTCTAATCTAATCTTAAACACATTCTTTGAAATAATTAGCATCTGGAGTCCCTTTCATCCAATAATGATTATTTTTTATGACCTCCATAATTGTAATATCCCCTCTTTTCCTCATTGGATTGAATCAATTCAATATTTGGGATTAAGAATTATCTTCCATGGAAAAGATAAATTGATACTCTGATGAAAGATGTCACACGTGATTTCTGATGTTGAAAAGTTTGGCATTTTCAAATGTGCAAAGGACTTATTCATGACAATAAATCTTGAGGGTTTGAGGGTTTGAGGGTTTGTGGAATTTTTCATGTGATTGAATTTAAAATATGTTTTGACTGAGTATTCACATTAACCTGTGTTGTTAGATTCCCAGAAAAATTCAATTGTTTCATTAAATGAAAGGGAAACTTTATATGTGTCAATTGGATCTTAATCATTGGATTATCATTTCTCATAATCTTGCTTGTTTTTCCTTTTAGATCGTTACCCTAGGAATCTTTCTATTGGGCCTTATTTTGAATGGTTGACCTATCTTTCCCAATTCTTTCCCTTTATTTACTTACTGATCTTTCACTTAAAATCAAGTTCTTTTAGGACATTCATGATGTGTCCCATTCCAGTGGAATTATAGGCTTTCCTTTTTAATGGATGACACAGTTTTCTCCTGATTTTTTTCTTAGTTTAGTTTATTTTTTTTAATTTTACATAATTTTACGTCCATCTTTACCTGATTTTTCAATCATGGCAGTTGGTTGTATTCTCTTGTACCATAAGGGATGAATGATACAATCAATGAAATTATTTGGATCAATAATCAAAGAGGCATCAAATATATTGGTAAACAATATCAAGGTATTTTCTGAAATTGAAGATCATATTTCACCCATACCTTATCCATGACAATAAGTTGAAAGGGTGTGAATTCTTGAATTTGTTCAACTTTTGTATCCTTGAACATTTCAGAAAAATCAAATTGTTGTCACTAGAAAAGGGTTTTTTTTTTTAATTTACTGGAACATGAAGCTTGATTTGATATTAGTTTTCCTAATCATTGCTCCTCATAATCTTGTTGATTTTGATTTTCAGATTATATACTTATTCCTGAAAAAACATTCTTGTTGGGTTTTAGTGTGTATGGAAAGTTTATTTGTTGAATATTTTGACCTTTATCTCAATTCTTGGAGCTACAATGTAAATGTTTTCGTACATGTCATCCACACTCTACTATTGTCCTAGATTTATCCCATTCTGCCATGCTCCCTTTTTATTTTGTTTTTTGTTTTTAATTTTTTACTTTTTATTATTAATTTATTTTTTGTTTGATTTTATATTTGACATTTTATGTTTTGGGGTTTCTTTTAGTTTAGTTATAAATTTTTTTCATGATTTAATTTTAGTTTCAACACTTGTTTTCGTCTTGTAGAAATTGATTTTTGTCCTCTAATTTGAATGATGGTATTTCTTGAGTTGATTTGACTTCTTTGTCTACCCTGAGGATTAATCTTTGAGTTTGAGTAAGGAATAGGTCCATCTCCGGTATTATACCAAAGAATTTTTTTAAGTCGTGGAATACATGGGATGCTATATCTAAAAAAAACCTTCATGAAGTTCTTAGTTGTGGATAATGAATGATAGTTTTGGTGGAACACATGTGCTTATTGAGAATACCATAATAATCCATAAGTAAAGTGTCTACCTATTGTTCTCTTTGAGCTCCATCCACCTCACATTTATAATATGACTACTACTATAATGATTCTTCGTGAGACATGTGGGTTAAAAATTGATTGCATAACATCTACTTAGCAAATCAAAGAAATTTGCATATCACCATGCTTCCTTCACACCCAATTACACATGCAATGCTTATATATAAGTCTAAATGGGTGAGTAGAATTTGAAATAAAAATGAAGTAGAAATAATTATTAATAGTGTGGGAAGTACAAGTAAACATGTCAGGGCTATGGACGCTTGTTGGTAGTGGGGCCATGCGTGTATGGTATCGAGGCATCTTTGTTGGAGCTATGGATGCTCATTGGAAATGAAGCAATGTCAATAAAAGAGAGATGAGGAACACACTTGTATATATGTTCACTTGTTATAAAAATAAAAAAGTAAAAAGTAAAAATCCCATGGTTAAACCAAAATCAATCAGGAGTGTGTAGTCATTTAAATAATTTACCTCACTAATTTTCTCTTTGAAAATAGTATGGTAGATACCTAAAATGTTGGTTTTATATATTTTAGAAATTTGACATCATTTTGGTATACATAACCTTTGGAACGTTGTCTACAATTTTTGGAGCTTATCCATGACATTCAGATTGGAAGTAAAGGCCCTAGATTACTTTGATAGAGATAATTGGTTCTTCCATTGTGTTTCCATTTTTTGTGGCCATAGAAACCCCTCTTTTTTATTTTTCTTTCAAAATAAAAACGAAAGGGGACCCATACTAAATTTAAGATACAATGCCTAATCCTTTTCTACTATGAGCCTAATGAATTTTGTTTATCTACCTTAAAGGGGTGAGTTGTTTTCATGACCAATAATCACTTAGGTCTTGTGCTTTTAGATGTTCTTCATCATAACTTTTGTAATGACCCTTTTTATTACTAGAAATAATTTCATAAATAAACCTAAACATGGCTAATTATAATTAATATATAAATTATTAAATTAAGGATTAATGATTAATTGATCATTAATTAAATTAAGTGATTAATTATGAATTAAAAGGGGGGGAATAAAATAAAATAAAATAAATAAGGTTAAGGGGTTACGTATCCCATGAGAGATAGCGTAACCCACAAGTTAAAGGAAACATTAATTAAAAGATAAGGTAATAAATATGAACTAAATGAAGGGATAAGGTTTTAAA
>ML778206.1:296729-308394 GCA_009831015.1 Picea engelmannii
CGGTTTGGACATTACGAGTTTGTTGTAGTACCTTTCGGATTGACCAATGCGCCAGCAGTATTCATGAGCCTCATGAACGGCGTATTCCGGAAGTACTTAGACCGTTTTGTACAAGTCTTTTTAGATGACATCCTCATCTATTCGAACCCACCAATCACATTCTCCAGGCGTAGGGGAAACGACTTGGCAGGTTCGGGCTAGCCAGCCCTCCCTCACATTGAAATTTAACCACATACATTTCAATGGATATTTGAGTTTAAATGGAATTAACGTTGGTGGAGTAAAGGGATGGGGTCTAGCCCCAACCCCTGGACTGTTTGTTCCATAGAACCATACCACGGAACCCTTCTCTCTATATATATTTGTGTGTGGATTTGGTATATGCTCCAGCCCCTAGTAGATAAAACTCCCATATGACCAGTTGTTCCTGATTTTATACTTAAGGATTCAAAGTATAATGTCAAGGAATCCATAAATAAAGGAGGTTTTAGTGTTTGTGTCTTCTACCTCTGTTATGTGAGAAAATTTCCTACAAATGAATTAATAGCATAACAGCTCAGAGGTCGTCTTTCGTGTCTGAGTTAAAATTAAAATCATTGGGTGTAATGAGATAAAAACATAAAGTTGTTAGACAAAGAAATGAATCTATTACAAAATAATCTTACTTCACTACTGGAGAAGAAAATAGATGATATAACCTTAAATGAAGCATAAAATGTAGAAATCTAATTAACTCACGGGTCTTGTATTTACTAACAGTAAAAGAGAGGAAAAGTTGTGCGCTATTAAATTATTAAATGAAATGTAACCACAGTAGATGTTGTACTAAATTACGATCAATCATTCATCAAGGAGATATATAAAAAGATACTAGAATGTGGAAAGACAGAATAACACATAACTCAAATGAACGAAATGTGCAATCTCAGATCTGTATTTGCATTAATCCTCAATGAGGAGAGATTTCTCAACTACATGTGGCAAAAATCCAACCCTTCTTTAGTATTTTGAAAATATATTTATACAAGAGGTGTAGAAATTTCAATACCAATTAAGTATTGCCCGGATTCTCCTTATCTAACAATTATCTGTCACTTGTTAAATACATAATCGCTTCTACTAATATTCTTGCAGAATTTAAACCACGATTGACAATGCAATATCAAGAAAAAGAATCAATCAAACATAACACAGATGTTTTATTGGGAAAGCATAAAGCTAAAAACCTGATCCGGATTTTATGAGCAGAACGAAATCAATACAGATTATTAATAGGTGCTTAACACAAAATAACAGAGATACAGTAAAACTGGTTTTCTATTCAATAATGAAATAAGCTGAAACTGTAAAATGCAACAGAAACAAGCTTGTTGGAATGGTGGCGACTTATCTCTGAGAAGAGATGTGACGGCTACGCGCATTCGCAAGAAGAAGATTACAATGAGGCTATGAAGGAATTTTTACAATAAACAAGAATGCCCAAAACCCTAGACATCCAAAAACCTAACCCTAGGAGATGAAGCGCCAAAAGTCATGTGGGCCCCGTTTGGGTAAGTTAGTACATCAACTTCCTGGGGTCGTAACTTTTGCATATGATCTCTGTTTTAGGCATGTGATAGCCCGTTGGAAAGGTATCATCAAGGAGATTCATTTTGGTGGCTCAATCATTACTTTAGCTATCATTGAGGAGATAAATCCTGAAAAACCTTCATTTATGCCCTCAAAATGGCCCCATAAATTAAAACTACTAAAAATAGTAAATTGCCAAAATTGTCAGAAAATTATTTTGAGCCAGTTGGAAAAGGTGGGTGGCCACCGATATCCATCTGAATCAAAACCCCACTATCATATATTATGTATATCATGGATCATGAAACAATCTCATACAAAACTCTAATCCAAGAGCTCTCAGTACAATACAATCGTCTCACACTGTCATACAAAAATCAGCAAATACATGTGTCAATTCTGTCTGCCTCCAAAGAGCCTTCCTCCTCTACACAATCCCTGCAATGGATGAATGAATCCTTTGCTCTAGGATACACATTCTCATGGGCATATCCACTGTTGTGTGTGTGATTTCATGAGTGCACTTCACTCAAATCACAACTGATAGCCAACCTGTCCCTTTCACCTATTATCTCAACTGGGTCTCCATTGAATATGACATGCATGTAGTTAATAGTGGTAAATCTTTAGTTGCATGTGAGATCATTGATTGTGAATTAATTAATAATTAATTCACTAAAATCTCACTAGTGCAAGTTTAATTACAACTAGTACAACCGAGATTAACTCACTTAACTGAGTTAAACTACTTTACAACTCACATAACTACACTTATAACTCTGTTACAACTTCAAGTCACTTCCATGTCCCATCAGTCAACCTTTAAACTAAAATTTACTATAATTAATTGATTTTCCATTTCAGTTAATTATTTCAAGTAATTATGAGATAACATATTAATATTTATTGTCCAATTTATTTAAGGGAAAAATAAATTAGACACACATTTCTTGTTGACTTTTCAACACTCCCTCTCAACAAGAAAGGGATTATCCTTCACCCCAATCCTGTCTCTATGGTATTCAAATTTTCTCCTAGTGAGCGCCTTCGTCAAAATGTCTACATCCTAATCTTCCATAGGAATGTATTGAAGCAACATGATCTTCTGCTACACACAATCTCTGGATGATGATATCGGATATCTATATGCTTAGATCTATCATGAAACACAGGATTAATCGAGAGTTTAATGCAACTCTAATTATCACAATAAATCATTGTCGGATCTAAATGAGAACCAAACAAACCAACCAAGATCTTTCTGATCCAGATAGCCTCACATGCATCTTGACTCGTTGCCATGTATTCCACTTCCGCTGAACTGAGTGCCATGGATATTTGTTTCCTGTTGTACCAAGAAAGAGTTGTAGATCTAATACTAAATATCCCCCTTGATGTGCTCTTTCTATGCGTTGGGTTGCCCACCCAATCTGCATCCATGAAGCCATGCAACTTCACCTCATCTATCTGTTTGTACCATAAGCCATACTCATATGTGCCCCTCGAGTATCTCAGGACATGCTTACCTTCCTTCCAAAAGAGCTTGGTAGGCTTAACCATTTCTTGACTCAGCTAATTAACCACATAGAAAATGTATGGTCTCGTGTTCACTAGATACATTAGCAAACCCACTAATTGTTGATAGACAGTAACATCCACTACCTCTCCAGAAGTATCATTCTCTTTCCTCCAGTTTCCTAGAAGAGGAGTATCCATGGGTTTGCATCCCTCCATGTGAAACTTACCCAATATCTCCCTTGCATACTTTCCTTGAGAGACAAAAAGTTCACCATCTCACTGCCATATTTCCAATCCAAGGAAATAATGAAGAAGGCCCAAATCCTTCATCTAGAACTCCTTTGCAAGGTCCTCCTTGCATGAGTGTATCAGTTGCTCAACACCAGTCAGTATTAAATCATCAACATAAAGGACAATGATTAAAATCTTACCCTCCACCATAATTTGGTATAGGTTTGCATCTGCTTCACTTTTGGTGAAGCCTAGTCTGGTGAAATAGTTGTCTATCAGAGTGTACCAAGAACGGGGTGCTTGCTTCAGCCCATACAGTGCTCTCTTGAGTCTGCACACATGTGGCTCCCTGTCAAAGGTCTCAAAACCTTATGGCTGCTCAATGTACACTTCTTCCTCAATGATCCCGTTGAGAAATGCATTTTTTACATCCATCTGATGAATGCGCCAGCCCATGTGCGCTGAGAGTGAAAAGATGGATCTTATGGAAGAGTACCTTGTGACACTTGCAAAGGTCTCATCATAATCTATCCCCTCGATATGTGAGAATCCCCAGGCCACAAACTTGGCCTTGTATTTCTCAACACTCCCATCAACATCTTTCTTTACCTTGTAGATCCATCTCGAACCTACCACTAATTTGTCAACTGGTCTTGGGATAATTTCCCATGCACTATTTTTGACAATGGATTCATACTCCTCTACCATAGAATCTACCCAAATGGGATCCTACAAAGGAAGATGGTTCAGTCAAAATACATTTTCTCATGAGATCCATGTATCCAATAAATTGATCAGGAGATTGTCTCTGTCTGCGCTGTGAAGTAGGGACTCCTACATTCTATGCAGCATCTAGTCTCAATATATCAGCTTTCGTGGTTCGCTTTCTGCCATTTTTTATGGATGGCTCTTCTTGAGTGGCTTCCTCCACTCCATGAACCTCCTCATGTGGCTGATCCACATCTTGAGACTCATACTTGGAAACCAGCAGTTCCTCTTCTGCATGCAAGTCTAGCTCCCTCTCAAGTGACAACCGCATGGATTTCCCCTCATCAAATTTTATATCCCGTCGAATAACAGTCATCTTACTATTAGGAAAATATACATGATAATTATGGGGTGTTTTTGTGTACCCTACAAATATCCCAACTTCAGCAGTCGGTTCCAGCTTCTTCCTGGGATCCTTGGTCACATGCACATAAACAGATGAGCCAAAAATATTAAAATGAGAAACATTAGGTTTCTTACCAGTGAAATATTCTTCAGGTGTACTCATGCCAAGTACTCTATGAGGACAATGGTTTTTCACAAAAACTACAATATTGCATGCTTCTGCCCACAAATTCATTGGTAGGCCATGATCATGCAACATCGCTCGTGTTGCACCCACGATCGTTCTGTTCTTCCTCTCCACGACCCCATTTTTTTGTGGGTTATGAGGCACTATGAGTTCTCTTTGAATTCCTTCTTTGCTGCATAAGTCTTTGAATTCGTTAGAGATGTATTCTCCACCATTATCGCTCCTTATATCCTTCACTTGCTTCCCCGACTCTTTCTCCACCAATGCTTTAAACTCACAGAACTTTGAGAATGTTTGATCCTTCTTCTGCATGAAGAAGATCCAACATTTACGAGAAAAGTCATCAACAAAATAACATAATACCTATGCCTTTTCGTTGAAGCAACTGAGAATGGTCCACACACGTCTGTGTGAATTCTCCCCAGGATCATTGAAGAGCAGTTCTCCTTTTCATGAAAGGTGGACTTTACATACTTCCCCATGGTGCAACCCTTGCACTGATCTAACTGAGAAAGTGTTCCCATTGTAAGTCCAGTAGATATTTGTTGCATGATATTCAAGGCTCCATGATGAAAATGGCCCAATCGTTTGTGCCATAATTCGCCCTCGTCCCGGCTCACCACTTTTTCTACCTTGCCCATCATGGTAGCGTAGACATCTACCTCTAGCATGTAGATATTCTTAACTCGAATCCCTATCTTCTTGACTCGAATCCCTATCTTCTATGTCGTAGGAAATATTTTTCGTCACTAAAAACAACGTCATAGCCTCTATCCTCCAACATTGCGACTAAGACCAGGTTTTTCTTCAGACCTGGAACATGCATAACATTTTTCAATTGAAATGGTTTACCTAACTCCCTCTGAAAGGTAATGGTACCAATGCTATTTTCACTGTATCATACATTGTCACCCATCTCAATATGCATTATGAGATCTTTCTCCTCCAAGTCACTGAAAGACTCTCTATCTCTCGTCATGTGGAAGGAAGTGCCACTATCCAAATACCACATTGATCCTGATGCACTTGATTCCATGCATGAAATCAAAGACAAATAAAGTTCAAATTGTGAGGCAAAGGCCTCACCAGTTACATCTCCAACAACCTGCTTTTTCTTCCTCTTCTACGGACAGTTAATAGCAAGATGCCCATGTTCGTGACAGTGAAAACACTTCACTTTTGACAAATCCAGATTCTTGACTTTAGGCTCAGATTTTGAATGGAATTTCTTCCCCTTTCCTCTCCTTTCCTTAGCATCCAAAGCACAATCCTCTTCATCATCACGCTTTGATGAAGATCCATCTCTGGTGTTCCGCCTAAACTCCTCCTACACTAGATCCGACCATAGTCGTTCCCAATCTGGCAATTTTTCCCTTCCATTAACAAAGTCTTGATAATTGTGCCAACTCTTGGGAAGTCCTAGGAGAGACAAGCTCATCAAATCATCATCAGGGACTGTTATTCTCACACTCCCCGGCTCATCTCAACATTGGACAAACTTCATGAGATATTTTGGAATGGAGTCGCCCTTTTCCATCGTGATCTTCCTGAGTTTATCTTTGAGCACCAATTTCCTATAGTCATTTTTGTTTTGGAACAGATCCATCAAAACCTTCCACATTACATGTGGTGTGGCATTCCCATGGAGGCTTGAGACAATGTGGTCTCGTACTCCCTCCAACAGGATCCTCCTCGCCTTTGCCATGCATCAAGATTTGCGGTGTCTGTAGCAGCTAGCTTAGGAACATCTTTATCAATGAATTATTTCAAGCCATTGTCTTTGAGTACTACCTCCATCCTATTCTTCCAAGAAATGTAGTTCGAACTGCCCTCGAGTGCATACTCCAACCTCAAGCCATTGAAATCCATTATGATCTTGAATCAACTATAGCACCAAGAAAAGTCTTCCTGCAAATTCGAATTCTATCCAATCACAAACTCAGCTTTTGCAATCCATCTTGCTCGTTCCAGTCTAACGTTGAACCCTCACGACCACTTCTAAACCAGCCTGCGGACCTTACAAGAGTTTCCACACCTCCCGAATTACTTGACTGTGGGATTTCCGCACTATAATGCACAGTGGACTGCGGAAATCTTCAGGGATTTCCGCACTGTAATACACAGTAGCCTGCGGAAATGCATAGTACTTTTCATGCGTGAAACAATGAGTAGTACGCCGCCACACCCTGCTAGAGGAGGGACCTGCGAAAAATTTGAAATTTACGCACCTCAATGTCGTGGCTCTGATACCATGTAGAAAGTTCAATACCAATTAAGTATTGCCCGGATTATCCTGATCTAACAATTATTTGTCTCTTGTTAAATATAGAATCGCTTCTACTAATATTCTTGTGGAATTTAAACCATGATCGACAATGCAATATCAATAAAAATAATCATTCAAACATAACACATATGTTTTCTTGGGAAAGCATAAAGCTAAAAACCCCACTATCATATATTATGTATATCATGGATCATGAAACAATCTCATACAAAACTCTAATCCAAGAGCTCTCAGTACAACACAATCGTCTCACACTGTGATACAAAAATCAGCAAATACATGTGCCAATTCTCTCTGCCTCTAGAGAGCCAGCCTCCTCTACACAATCCCTGCAATGGATGAATGAAACCTTTGCTCTAGGTTTCACATGCTCATGGGCATATCTGTTATGTGTGTGATTGCATGAGTGCACTTCACTCAAATCACAACTAATAGCCAACCTATCCCTTTCACCTGTTATCTCAACTAGGTCTCCATTGAATCTGACATGTATGTAGTTAACAGTGGTAAATCTTCAGTTGCATGTGAGATCATTGATTTTGAATTAATTAATAATTAATTCATTGAACTCTCACTAGTACAAGTTTAGTTACAACTAGTACAATTGATCTTAACTCACTTAACTGAGTTAAACTACTTTACAAATCACATAACTACACTTATAACTCTGTTACAACTTCAAGTCACTTCCATGTCCCATCAGTCAACCTTTAAACTTGAATTTCCTATAATTAATTGATTTGTCATTTCAGATAATTATTTCAAGTAATTGTGAGATAATAGATTTATATTTATTGTCCAATTTATTTGAGGGAAAAATAAATTAGACACACATTTCTTGTTGACTTTTCAACAAGAGGTTCCCAACCCTAGGCAGTTGGAATTCTCGTTATTCCTAGATAATAACAGTTACAAAATGAAAACCTGAACCGTTTCATTTGGTTCTTCTCTATCTTTTTCTCATACCGGTAGAAACAGATATGTACATGTTACTTCATTGATTCTTTGAACTACTCCCTTTTCCTCACTCAAGACATTCCACACACCTGCTTAAAAATTGTACTACTAGTCTAGAAGGTTTTGTCACATCTTTTGCCTCAAAAAGATACAACTTATTTTGTAATTGTGGAAACCTGTCTTCTATCCTTTTATCTTCAGAAATCATTGACTGTAGCTATAAATTTGGCTTTACCAACCATCTATCTATTTGAGCAATCTCAACCTACTTTAGTTGTGAAATTTCAGCTTGAGCTGCCTCTAAGTTTTCTTTGATGTCAAGTTGATGCTTTACAATATTGATTTGTCCTAGTATTTCAAAACCATCATCTTTTCTGAGGCCTAGTGATTCTTTACTAAGAAAATGGAAAACCTCTTCACAATCCTCTTTTATTTCCTTGGTCGTTCTTTTACTCTCAGCAATATTGGCCTCCCATGTCTTTAATATTATATCACCTCTGACCTGTTCTGCAATAGTCAATCTGGGAGTTACAGATATTTCTTCTCTAGCCGATGACACGGTCGCTTCTTGGAATGTGATTCAAGCTACAATAGCCTCTTTTTCTCTTAAACCAATATTTTCCAATGATTGGTTTAGTTCATGAAAATGATTTTGGATGATTTCTACCTTAGAAAAAAGTGTTGAAATTACTAAAACAACTGAGAGGGGGGGGGGGGTGAATCAGTTGTTATTATGCTTAAACAATTTTAAGTCTATTAAAACATTCTTAATATTTCTTCAAGTGATCATCAACATTATACAACATATGGACAGTAAAAGTAAAGAGCATCAATCACACATAAGGTATACACAGAGACAGATTTTCACGAGGAAACCCATAAAGGGAGAAAACCTCTGATTCTTCGAAATGATAGGCAATCTTTTAAGTTCTATACATCATCTTTAATTGAGCACAAACTCAATGTGAGGCTGCTACCTCTATTTTACAAGCTGCAACTTGTTTGAGAGCACCAACTCTCTGGTTTCTCTAGCACCCACTAGAAGGAAGCACCAACTCCCCTAATGTTCCAGCACCAACTAGATGGAAGCATCAACTTCCAATTACACAAGCTCCAACCAGTATAACAGAGAACACTTTTTCTCCCTTGCACCACCCTACCACCCTGGTTTCTCTGGCTGCAACTAGATGGAAGCAACAACTCCCTGTGTTCAAGCTCCCACTTGAACCTCTGAGGACAACAATCCTCCCTAGAACCTCCCAACCACCCTGGAATATAAATGAACAATTAAACAATCAACTACATAGATAAATCAGTTCTTACCACTTCTTCTCTGTTATGTAAATCTGGTCTTCTTCTTACTGTTCCGCAACTCTTCTCTTCCTTTGTTTGTTCTGCAAATCTACTCTGCTTCAACTTGTTCTATCATTCTGCTCTACTTCAAGTCTTTTCTTCATTTGTTCCTCTTCTCTGAGTGTTATATCACACTGCGCACATTTTTCAGTCTCACACTTCGCATATTTTCAGTCTCACACTGTGCATATTTGATTTTCCCTTTCTTACCGTTTAATTCATTTTTCATCCAGAACTTCCAACCCCACACCGTCTGTTTCCTTTTCTTTTATACACACACCCACGGCAGTTCCTCTTTGCATATCCTTCGGCAAAATAAAAACAATTGTCCGAGCAACTGAAACGCCAACCGATTGGCCATCATGAGTATGTATCGCTAATAGATTCGTAACTGAGGAGTTAACTGTGAGAGAGAACAGTAACCCTCTGATCATATTCTAGTTTATATGCATCGTTGGATGAATTTTATTAATCTTGCCTTTAAATCGGGTTTTGGCATTTCGGAAATCCTGTGGCCAAGTGTCTCGACACTTCATGTCGCGATCTCCGAAGCTCCGATACAGATATTTTTTGCAATAGCTCCTTCCTCTATTTTTTGCAATAGCTCCTTCCTCTATATGACCATCTCGTGAGTCTGGAGATGAGGCATCTCGACTCTCCAAGTCGCGATCCTCGAAACCCTGAGATGGAGCTGAGATCAACGGTCCATGATCTCGATGAGTCTACGGTCCATATCTCATCGTGAATTCGCATCTCACGATTCCTTTGATATAGGTCCTTGTCACTCCAAGTTGCAACAGGTGAAGCTCCGAGTTGGAGCTCAGATCAACGGTCCAAAACACATCGTGAATTGACGGCTAGGATTAAATAATGATTTTGCATATCATGATTTCAATGGTTTTGTTTCTTACCTCTCCAAGTTGCGATAGGCGAAGCTTCGAGTTGGAGCTCAGATCAACGGTCCAAAACTCATCGTGAATTGACGGCTAGGATTAAATCGTGATTTTGCATATCGCGATTTCAATGGTTTTGTTTCTTACCTCTCCAAGTCGCGAGTCACAAAACTCCGAAATGGATTTGACGGTCCAGATTAATAGTCCCGATCAACACTTGATATGACGATCATCGGGAACCTGCATCCAGAAAAATAATTTGCGATCAACCTCCTTGAATTTCAAAAATGTAAATTTGCTCGAGGGTTTCTTGGACCTTTTCAAATACAGCTTCATCTAGAAATACAATTTGATCAACTTCTACCACATTACTTGTTCGATTAAGCCATTGAAAGTGCAACAAACCCTCATCTCCCCTAGCTACATGAACAAGTCCTTTCCGAGTATCTGACACAACTAGTGTCCCCTCTAGAGACATCAGTCCAGCCCGAAACTCCAGCAACCATGAGCACTGGACACGACAGTAATAGCTTTGAAATCTTTCGTTAGTTGAAAAGGAAAAGATGATGCATTATAGCATATGGAATCCGTTATGAACAAACCCTACAAACCCTTCCTGCAATGTCTTCTCATAAAGCCCATCTATTTCATAATTTCTATACTCATGCCATTTTCATTGTTGTACTTGCTATCAATGACAAGTATACAAGCATGCGTTGTCTGTTAAATATTTGCCAACATTCTCCCCCTTTGGCATTGATGGAAACTCAAGCACCCACATGCATTCGGACTCTCCTCCTAGACTGTCCTCCCAAACTCTTTTCTCCCCCTTTGACATCAATGTCAAAGAAGAAACATGCTCCCCCTGATCTGTTGCAAAACATACTCCCCCTTTCAACTATAAGCATCTTGGAAATACACCAGATATTCAATAAGTACTCCCAAGTATTGTTCTTTTCAATTTGATCAAGCTCTTCATTCATTGATCTAATCCAATCATCATGCTTGCTAGCTTCATCAAAAATTTTAGGTTCAGTCATAGATAAAAAAGAAACCTGAGATTGTTCTGAGTTTTTAATCAATTTCCTTATTGTCTGAACTCCTTTATTTATATCTCCAATTATCTGATTTTCAGGATGATTCTTTTTAACAATTATGAGAGGTGATTTTTCTTCTTTCTGCTGATTTGTGTCAGTCTAAGTATTTGTATCTTCATCTGATTCAGATTCTTCTTTTTTTGATCCTTGGACCTGTTCATCTTCATCTTCAACTATATCTTATGTTCTTGGTTTAGTACTGCTTACATTTCTGACTGGGATTTCTTCATCAACTTTTATATCTATACAATCAACTAGTTTATGCAGTCTCTTATGGTAGCATCTATACCCTTTACTATTTGTATCATAACCCAAAAATATACCTTCATCATCCTGGTCATCATATTTGCCAATATTTTCATCATTCTTCTTGATATAACATTTACTCCCAAAAACTTTAAAATGCTTGATTGAAGCAGGTCTTCCAAACCATAGTTCATAAGGAGTCTTGTCACTGTGT
>ML778206.1:324871-349321 GCA_009831015.1 Picea engelmannii
GGTTGACATCAATGACAACAACCAATCTTCCAACAATTTTATCACCTGTTTCGAGAGAACTTCAATGTGAGTATTGATTCCTGTTAGAGATTGTCTCTCAGTTATCATCCTGTATCCTGCAATGAGATGAATCATGAAAAATGTCAAGAACTCTTTGCTGATTAGAAATATAAATATAAATATATATATTTATATATATATATATATATATATATATTAAATGAAATCAACTAACCTGTTTCTATTTACAGTGAAAATAAAAACTTACCAAAAGGACGGAAATTATAACAAAAAGTGAAAACCAAACCGGTATGTATAATGAGAGTTTGGAACTATATTATTGCATGAAATGCTTGAGGTAACGTCCATTGATAGGGGCATTAAGAATCTTTCCGTCAAGATTTTCTAACAAAAATGCATTCTTTCCTTCAGAGGCTGAAATTTTATACGGTCCACACTAGATCTGATCAAACTTATCGTGCTTCCCCGCATCTTCTTGTCTGGCTTCCCACTTTAAAACCAAATCACCAGGGAGAAATTCCCTATCTTTAGTTTTCTGGTCAAACAGGGCTTTCATGTTATCTTGATACTTATGTAGTTTTTCATCTACTTCAGCCCTATTTTGTTGAACTTCAATCATTTGATTTATTATTTTGATGATGTCATTTGGATCTTCTTTTGAGTCTTTCCATAGTTTCATTACAGGCAGTGCAAGATTTATGGGTAAAATAACGTCAGTACCATTTACCATCTGAAATGGGGACATTCCAATGGATATTTTTGTGCCTATTCTGTTAGACCATAAAGCATACTTCAAATGTACATGCCATGCTTTCTTATTTTTGGTCAACATTTTTTTAATTATGGTTATCAAGCTCTTGTTCGATGACTATGCTAATCCATTACCCTGTGGATAGTAAGTCGTAGAATGTCCTAATACAATGTTGTACTTTTAACAAAAAATTGTCATGGCCATGGATTTGAATGTGTGAGCATTATCAGTAACTATCTTCCTAGGACAACCAAATATTGATAGAATGTTCTCTTCCAAGAAACTGGTCACCACTACGTCTGTTGTGTTTCACGTAGGAATGGCTTCTACACATTTAGTGAAATAATCAGTAGCAGTCAAAATCCACTTATGTTGAGCACTAGAATGTGGATTTATTTCTCCAATGAAATCAAGGCCCCATTGTTGAAATAGGGCTTCAGCTTTAACTGGAATGAAAGGCAGTGTAGGAATCTTTTGCTTGTCTCTGAACAATTGACAACGGTTACAAACTCTAACCTTAGCATTCACATCATTGAATAATTTCAGCTAATAATATCCATCTCTTAGGATTTTGTAGGTCATTTCTCTCCATGCGTGATGTCCTCCACAAACTCCTTCATGAAATTTGTTTATAACTTTCTCTGTTTCAGATTCTACTAAACAGCTCAGTAAGAAACCCAGAGGATCCTTACAATATAGTTGACCATCTACAATGCAATATTTTACTGCATGTAACTTCAATGTTCTAGATTTAGATGCAGTTAGGTCGTTGGGGCATTGAAGAGTCAGAAGATATGAAACAATGTCACTATACCAAGCTGAAGAAGAGAATTTTTCCGAAATTTCAGTTGCAGGTATAGTAACATCAAATTCATTTATATCTAAAAATCCATCATACTCTTGCAGATGATTTATTCCAAGTGCTTTAAAATTTGATTTAGCTAATAGCTTAGCCAAACCTTGACCTTTTACAAGTTTGTTCGGTTTTACTTCCAGGTCAAACTCCTAAATTTTAGCAAGCCATCGGTCCCTCCTTCCATCGCTATCGGGTTGAACCAATATATCTTTAACAAAACTAGTGGGTACATATGCAATTATTTTAGAATGTAGTATGTAGGTCCTGAAAGCCTTTAGGGCCTTCACCATTGCATAATATTTCTTTTCCATTATATCATACTTTAGTTCAACATCTATGATACTTTTACTAAAAAATGCAATAGGCTACTCAAAACCCTCATCATTATTTTGTAACAGTACGGCTGCAATAGTATGTTCAGACGCGAATAAAAAAATCAAGAATTCTTTCATATAATCTGGGCTTTCCAGTACAGATGCTTCACCTATGACCTTCTTAATACATTCAAATGATGCCTTGGCCTCGCTTGTCCACTTGACCTCGTTGTCTTTCTTAAGCATATCTGTAATCAATTTTACAATTTCAGCGAAGTTTGGGATAAATCTTCTTAAAAACTTATTTTTCCCTAAAAATGACTAGATCTCCTTTCTATTTCTATGAATATTAATAATATCTATAGCTTCAACCCTCTTTGGATCAATTTTAATTCCATTTTTTGATATTATATGGCCCAAGAGTTTACCTTCCTGCATTTCAAAATGAGATTTCTTGAGATTCGGAGACAAACCAAATTTCTGACATTTCTCAAACGTTTGTTTAAGGTGCAACCGGTGCTCTACATCAGATTTAGAAAACACAGTTAGATCATCAAGATAAATGACAACGAACTTATCTCTTTTGCTAACAAAAGCAATGTCCATAGCTCGTTGGAAAGTGGCTCCTGCATTCATTAAACCGAATGGCATTTTATCATAAATAAAAGTACCCCATGGGGTAGTGAATGTGGTTTTCTCTTTATCATCTTCATGAACTGAAATTTGATTATAGCCTGAAAATCCATCAATCATAAACATTTTATTTTATCCTACCACCTTTTCCAATACATGATCCATTTTAGGCAATGGATAATTATCTTTGAGTGATGATCTATTTAAATTATTGAAGTCAACACACAGTCTGATCTCACCATTTTTCTTTCTGACAGGAACTAAATTAGCTACCCATGTAGAGTATCTGAGTGGGACAATGATCTTGGCATCCATAAGCTTCTTTACCTCTTTTTCTATCACAGGAAATAGAATAGGATTTATCTGTCTGAGATTCTGCTTGAATGGTTTAACACCTTGCTTCAGAGGAATCTTGTGTTTGATTATGATGGTATCATAAGTTCTTAATTCATCATAGGACCAAGAAAAAATGTCCTTATACTGCTTGAGCATCTCAACATATTTGCTTTTTATTTCAGGAGGTAGATATTTGGATATTTTAACCAGCCTCGGAGTTTCCTTAGTGCCTATATCACAGTCTTCAACTTCTTCAAGCTGAGGCTATAAAGTAGATTTCAAGGGAATATCATCATGATTAAATAATTTCTCCAAGGGAATCAAACCTTTAGGATCTTATTATTTTTCAATAACAACATGCGGTGGTTAGCGATTTTATCTTGAAACTCCTAAGGATCTTCTCCTTCCTGCATAATCCAAACAAGGTCATTCTGATTTTCCTGATCAATATGCATTTCAGAAAACTCATCCACCATCTCTAAAAATTGTTTGATTTGTTCATCATCTTCGAAAACTTGTCAGTGTTGTACATTGTTTGGAATTGAGGATCTAAGCCTCATTTCTATATGATATATTAGTTTGAATTCCGTAGGAGGTACAAATGTTCAGGCTGCTTTGGCCAATGAATCTGCCTATTGATTTTCTATTCTAGGGATGTAGTGAACATTAACTGATGAGAAACAATTTTCAATTAGATCCGAGGCACAATTTTTGTAAGACCTTAACCTTGGGTGTTTAGCCTGATACTGATGATTTATCTATTTTATAATTAATTCTGCATCAACATACACTTCCAAGTTTTTAATTTTCAACTTCCTAGCAGCCTCTAATCCTAAGACCAAGGCTTCATATTCACATACATTATTAGTGTAATCAATGTCCCACTGTAACTTGTAAGAAAAAGAGATAATAAACTCATCTTCAGGTGCCACAAACAGAACTCCATCTCCTGCTCCTTCACAAGATGAAGCACCATTGAAATACATTTCCAAACTCCAGTACTATATACATATTTGTTTGTTTTTTCTATTTTTTATTTTTCAATACAACTTTCTTCTATACAGTCCTTGAAATCATCATCAATGGATAAAATAAAATTTCCTAAATCCTAATCTGTGACATAAACAGGATAATTATTCAGATCCATCGGGTCACTTACTGTATATGCCAACCTTGTCTCTCTATACAAGCGGGTAAATTGTCCACCGAAGATTGGGATTGTAGCGTATGTCATGTCAAGTTGAAGGGCTCCTCCCAGTTTGGCGCCCCAAGACCTAGATAACAACATACCATACTTTGGAGGTATATCAGCAACAACCACATCCATCAGAACACTTTTTACAGGAATCTGCACAATATTAACCACTAAATCTTTAATCATTCCTACACATTTAACTTTTCTTGAATCAAAAGAATATAAATCTCAGTATGGTCAAGTAATTTCGAGACCAAGCCTATTCATAATACCTTTGGGCATCACATTATGGGAAGCTCCAGAATCCAACATACAATTATGAAGAATATGATCATGCACAGTTAGGGTAATGTAGAAAGGAGCGACAATATCTCTGGCACCTTCAAAATGTGGACCAAAAATTATATTTGGTTTATCATCTTCTAAATTTATGACGTCCGCCTGAATTTCAGTATCCGAAAATTTTATCATTTTAGCAATTTGTTTTCTGTATGTAGGGTTTTTTTCCAGTTCAACCAGAGGTACAGGGATCTTGATCTTATTAATCTCATTCTCTAGATTGAAATTTATCATTGTCTTATCGACTTCCCTTGTTTGGATTTCTATCTCTTTTTTTTCTGATTTATCGATTTGTGTTGCTTTTGTTTTAGCCAGATTTGCTTTTACAGTCTGGGTTCCGACTAATTTTGTTTTGAAATTCTGTGTCTCAGCTAACGGTGAAGTTGCCTCGTTATCTTTGCTCTTCAACAGAATTTTCTTTGGTTGAGTAGTTGTGGTATTTCTATCTCTAGGCCTCAGATTATACTACTATTGAATTTCAACCATTATATTATTGGTGATTCCTTGATAAGAATATTCCTTTGTATTATTTATGATTTCATCATGATTAGACCAATATTATGTATTTAGAGACTTTTCATAATCTTGTTTCATCAAAAAAGGTTCTTGGCAATCATCACCAAGATTATTCATATCTTTTTCTACCTCCTCAAATTTTCGTAGGTCCTCTCCTCCTATAAAATTTTTGTTCTTAAAGGGGGCGAATCTTTTGATATTCGTTCTTGATCTGTCTTTGTTGGATTTGTGGATTAGAATTTCTTCTGAAATCTTTTCTAGGGAATTGATCATTCTTAGATTGGTCCAATTCCATTTTTGAGATTTTATTTGACAATTCTTTGAATATTTTTTCCATGTCATCCATCTTATCTTCCGAGGACCTCCCAGATCCAAAGGGTCCTGCTTGTTCTCTATATCGTCTGATTTCTTTATTTCCCAGTTCAAATTTAGCTTTTAACTTCTCTGGTGCCATCATATTTGACTCAATTTCCACAACATCGTCTTGCATTTTAGTGAGGTCGACAGATTTTCTTTCCCACAACAACAGAGAAAAATCAAGATCAAAAGCCCCAACAAAAGTTACTTTCACTGCAGGTTGGGAAGGTTTGACCTCAACTGGAATTGTATTATACAATTTATTAAATCTTTCAGTAAACTCAAGAACTATTTCTAATTTTTTCTTCCTTAAAGCTCCAAAATCGGTTAAATAATAAAGGTGATATTTTATTTCTCCCCGTTGTCTGATAAAGGCACTTTCTAACTCATCATATGATCCTATGGAATCTGTTGGCAGTCCTCAAAACTAGGTTCTTACCTGTCCTTCGAAGTTTTTAACTAGAAGCCTCGAATAAACATCCTCGTGCTCAAGGCCAAGGATATCAGTGAATTGATCGAAGAAATTTATGTGCGCAGTTGCAGTTAAGTCTCCCTCTCTGGTGAACTTTGGCAAGTTTTTTATATAGTTTTCAGGTAAATCATGGAGGGGAACTAGGAGGACCAAAGGTGCATACCTAGCAACTACTTTAGTAAAACTTCTAGGAGTCAGAGGTGGTCCTTGAGCACCTCATCCTCCTCCTCCAGCACTATGTCCACCACCTCTGGCAGCACCTCCAGCACCACCTACTCTGGTTGTAGCCATTGATAATTTAAGAGATGAAACTTTGGAATTATGGGAAGGTTTTTCGAGAATGTGTAGTGACCTTTCAGCCCCTTCAGGATTAAGTGAAAATGGTTCAGGAGACAGAAAATATGAAAAAGATGGAAAAGGGAAATGAGGGCTAGGTTCTTTGGATTTACATGATGTATAAACAGGAGAACCAATAGGAGTCAATTCAAAGTATAATATGTCTTCTTCAAAACTTCAAGAGGTTGGAAGCTTGACTTTAGGAACTGATGAAATATCAATTGAAGCGGGTATTGAGATGGATTTTTTACCTTTATTGGTAAAGGAGACAGTTGGAACAGTCTCATATTTAATCTCGGGTGAAACCAACTCAGGTTTTAGGGTTTCGGTTTCGATTATAACAGTAAATGTTTCTTCAGAAAATACTTGAGTAAAATCTTCTTACGAATTTAACTGCTCAAATAAAACCCTAGTATCAGATTTGGGTTGATAAACTTTACTTGTTGATGCAGTAGTCTTTTTAAGGTATCCCCTTGGTTTCAAAAGTTTTTTAGAGTCAGATACAGGCGAAATATGCTTACTGTCTGGATTCTTTCTGGTATTTCTTCGACTAAATGCCATTTTATTAATTGTGGATTCACCAAGTGAAAGATAAAAAATATCTTTATGATGTATTCAATCTTTTTTCACTATCAAAGAGAGAAATTTTCCAATGTCGTTCTCCCAGGGAAAAATAACTTTGTTTCTCCATCCCCGGCAATGGCACCAAAAAGATGTTTTTCTTGAGTTTATACTTAAGGCTTCAAAGTATAATGTCAAGGCATCCAAAAATAAAGGAGGTTTTAGTGTTTGTGTTTTCTACCTCTGTTATGTGAGAAAAATTCCTACAAATGAATTAACAGCATAACAGCTCAAGGGTCGTCTTTCGTGTCTGAATTAAAATTAAAAGTATTGGGTGTAATGAGAGAAAAACATAAAGATGTTAGACAAAGAAAGACATCTATTACAGAAGAATCTTACTTCGCTACGGGAGAAGAAAATAGATGATATAACCTTAAATGAAGCATAAAATGTAGCAATCTAATTAACTCACAGGTCTTGTATTTACTAGCAGTAAAACAGAGGAAAAGTTGTGTGCTATTAAATTACTAAATGAAATGTAACCACAGTAGATGTTGTACTAAATTACAATCAAGCATTCATCAAGGAGATATATAAAAAGATACTAGAATGTGGAAAGACAGAAAAACACATAACTCAAATGAACGAAATGTGGAATCTTTGATTTGTATTTGGAGAGATTTCTCAACTACATATGGAAAAAATCTAACCCTTCTTTAGTCTTTTGAAAATATATTTATACAAGAGGTTCTCAACCCTAGGCGGTTGGAATTCTCGTTATTCCTAGATAATAACGGTTACAAAATGAAAACTTGAACTGGTTCATTTAGTTCTTCTCTATCTTTTTTTCATACTGGCAGAAACAAATATGTACATGTTACTTCATTGATTCTTTGAACTACTCCCTTTTCCTCTCTCAAGAAATTCCACACACCTGCTTAAAAAGTGTACTACTAGTCTAGAAGGTTATGTCACATATTTTTCCTCAAAAAGATACAACTTGTTTTGTAATTGTGGCAACCAATCTTCTATCCTTTTATCTTCAAAAATCATTGACTGTAGCTGTAAATTTGGCTTTACCAGCCATCTATCTATTTGAGCGATGTCAACCTACTTTAGCTATGAAATTCCAGCTTGAGTTGCCTCTAATTTTTCTTTGATGTCAAGTTGATGCTTCACAATATTGATTTGTCCTAGTATTTCAAAACCATCATCCTTTCTGAGGCCTAGTGATTCTTTACTAAGAAAATGGAAAACCTCTTCACAATCCTGTTTTATTCCCTTGGTCGTTCTCTTACTCTCAGCTATATTGACTTCCCATGTCTTTAATATTATATCACCTCTGGTCTGTTCTGCAACAGTCAATCTAGGAGTTACATATATTTCTTCTCTAGCCAATGACATGATCACTTCTTGAAAAGTGATTCAGGCTGTAGTCGCCTCTTTTTCTCTGAAACCAATATTGTCCAATGATTGGTTTACTTCCCGAAAATGATTTTGGATGATTTCTACCTTAGCAAAAATTCTTTGTTGTGATATTTCCAATTTCTTTAGCACTTCCAATGCTTGAGCTTGAAACAGTGCTATATCCACAACCATTTTCTCAGTGGAACTGACCTTGTCTTGTAATTGTTTTATCAACTCATCTTGCTAGATAGTCTGTCATTCACTCACTTGCATCTTCTTATGCATCTCTGACTAAGCAATAGTCTTGTATTTAGTAGATAAGTCTTCCTTTTCGTTGTCGCTTGAATCATCAGGGAAGTTTACCAGTTCGTACTGTAGGATGTTGAATACATTCGTCTAGGTTTTAACTGTGTTTATACTTTTGGGTGAGGTGTCGGAGATAACCTCTGAACTTTGTCCTGAACTCTCACTAGTTGCTTTAGCTGCTTTTCGTGGCGGCATGGTAGCAGTTCTTAAAAACTTGTTATTTGTTACAAAAAATGCATAGGACTGAGTATCTCGTTAAGCAAGCTCTACCAAAACGTGAATGTAATTGAAAATGAAAAAGTCTTTCTTGCCTTAGACGCCTTGACCTGCATATACCTTTACTGACAATACGTTTAATTATTTTAATAAAACGATTTGGGAATTAAAGCAATATCTTATTTGAAATCATTTCCACAGGATGGTTATTTAATAACATTAATGATCGATTTTCGTGATCGGGAAAGTATAAATCTAATTTGAAATCACCCATATCGCAATCAACATAAACTCAACAGTTAAATTAAAATGTTTTATTTTCATAATAAATCGAGTTTATATGACTAATTAATTATGTTTAACCTTGATCCACTTCGAGATTTTGGGTCCCGTCCTATCCTACTTCTTTTCAAGCTATAACCCCGAACCGTGAAATTGTGATTAATTAATTAATCTTAATCATGTTTAACTTTTGTAAATAATCGTGATTAATTAATGATTTCATGATTTCGGATGTCAGGATTTTAAGTTATCATTCGAGGTAGGATTCTCGAAACGTGGAGTTGAGATAAGATTAAATATCGTTGATCTTTTTTTAATTATTTAACTAACCCAATTTAAGCTAGTTTCATGACTTCACATATCGGAACTTTGGGCTTCTTGATATGTCTAACTGTTAGTATTGTGAAACCCCGAAACCCGATACTTTGAAAGCTATCTTTAGTGATTTAGATTTTTTAAAGAATGGGCACCTCCATAACTTGAAAATATTTTAGACCATTGGATTAATCAGAAGACTTTATCGACAGTAGTATCGAAGTGCTCATTTATCCTTATTTAAACAAAATGAACTTTTTAAGTCTAATGTTTTAGAAAAATATATATGTTTCAACATGACCATATACCATATGACCGCCAGTCTATTGTTGGTACAAGTTTGTTTGGGGTTGGATCTCGGTTGTCTGGGATAGCCTGACAACCAGGGCGTGCAACCAGGGGGTTTAGACTGAGAGCCCAACAGATTTGGTGCATGGAGGATGTAGAACCAAGCCATATGGCCTTACATAATATGACCAGAGCTGAGATTGGGGGGGCTAAGGACTAGCACACTAGGTCGAGGCCACATGGAGGCACTCAGGCAACCAGGAGCCCAAGGATCGGGGGTTGTGCCATGATTTTTTTCCAATATTAGGTTCTAAACTATATGTTAATGATATTTGTTGATTTTTTCAGCAGTTTTGAGAGATTTTGGTCATTTTTAGAGGATCTTGGGCCCTTTTTGAGGCCATATCTTGGGAGGAAGTTGGGAGTTTATTGCCAAATTCAAGCCTATATAAAGAATAGGTTCTTGAAGCCAAAGGGAGGTTTAGAACAGGAAAATGTTGAAGGATTGTTGAGCCAAATTCATTTTTATGAAGGGAATCCATTGAGGAGTGCACTTTTGCGGGCCATTTCTGGGAGCTTCGTTCATCCGTTTTCAGTGTCGTCATTTTTTTTGGGTTCTTGAGATATGGTATAACACGACCGGATTAGTTTGTAATCCTTTTAGCGCTGTTATGATGTACTTTTAAAGCTTTGAATAGAAATAAGAAAGCCTCACCCACTGAGACAAAGGCCCGGAGATGTAGGCGAGATTATTGAACTTTGTTATCAACTTCTCTTGTTTATGGTTTGTTTTTATTTAATGATTATTTCCAGGTCTATATATGTTTATATGGCTGCCATGTTTCTTCATTAAATCTTCCTCTTTCATCAATTTCCTAAATGGTTATTTAACTCGTGCTTTAAAACTCAACCATTGTCGTTAAAAAATCTTTTCGGAATAGTCACTCCAGGGAAGTGGTAAACTTGGGAATGAAAATATCTTGGATCCTCGAAGCGTCAAAAATTTAGAAGTGTGTAAGGATCGTCCAAACGCGATATTAAATATTGATTGTTCAATTAAGCAGTGGAGGAGCAAGGTAAATACTTTGGCAGATTGCCACTCTAGGGAAGCGGAAGACTCGGGAAGGGAAATATTATGGATCCTCGAAGCGTCGAATTTCCAAAATTGTTGAGATCTGTATGTCTCAATGTTTGATTAAGTCGCAACCATTGATTCTATTGAAGCCTCTAGTTGGGGGCAGGACCGTCCATTCAAAGGGAGATTAAATCTCGGTCATGTATTTGTATTAAGGGAGTTATTGATAGGGTTTGGTGAATTGGAACTCTGGGGGAAATCATATTTTGGAAACAAATAATAGTTGAAGGTCAAATTTCGAAGGAATTGGTCCCAAGGTCGGTCTCATGCTAAGGTAAAAAGGGCCTGGAAGTAAACTGACCCTCAGACATGGTGTCTATGCAAGCTCCCATGTGAAAGAATGCGGAGAAAGGTGCTAAAGGGTGATTAAGCCCATGGTTTTGAGTCGTGGTCATGTGGAACATGGTTTGAAAGAGACGCCTAGGTGGAATTTGATTTATGTATCAGCTAAGGGGGATGAAAGTGGTTTTTTCACAGATCCCCAACTTTCAACTCTGATATATGATTGAGATAAGATTTCAATCATTGGAAATTTGATTCAGAGGAGAAGGACCTAGAATCATTCTATTGTGGATAACTATGATATTTATTCATGAATCGAGAAGAAAAATTACATGTATCATTAATTGACCATTTTTGTATGATATGTATAATTCTAACAAGATGGTTGCTTGCAGGTTTGTCAGGATTAGAGGTATAATCAGATCAATTCAAGTCTAGGATCATATGTTAGGTTCATGGACGAAATCATGAGCTACAGAGAAAGTAATGAAAATTGGATAAAGAACTCAAGAATAGTGGAACAAAAGCATTAGTCAACAACTACAGGATATGAAAAAATTGCAGGTACTACAAAAGCAAGAACCCTCACATAGGATATGAAGCTAACAGGTTAAAAATATTATTGAGGGGAACAAAAAGGAAAAGTATGATTACCTAGACTTGAAGGAAGAGTGGCATAGATAGTTGCAAAGATTAAGTGTGAAAGAGATCCACTCCTAATATCAGAGTTCACACTGGAAAGTAGGATGCCAATGCGGAGAATTGGGAATGCCTTCTGACTTGAAAAGTGTCATTAAGTGAAAATGGACTTCCATTGGGAATGGTATTAAGTGTGAAAGGTATGGTTTCACAGGTAAAGGTTAATGAAGTAACCTAATGGACAACTAGGAGTAACATTATTTTATTCAAGAGTGTTGTGGTAGTAGAGTGAGGGAATTTTTTGAGCTACTTCATTCCAAGGTGTTGGAACATCTCATAAAGGTAAAGTTTGGCATGACTACCCAAAAGGAGTTGTTGCAATTTGAGTACATTGGTTGGATTGTATAATGACCAAGTGGAACTTGGCTGGAAAGTATTCAAACCAGGGAACCATATTGCATATGAGCAGAATGGGAGCACACAAGGAAACAAGGATCTGAAGGAGTTCAAGGACAAGCAACTACAACATAAATAAATAAATAACTAAATTGAAACAGAAATCCACTAGAGTGCATGAGGCATACAATGAAGTTAAAATGCATATGCATTAGTAGGCATGATGGCAGTGAATGCGTGGTGCATATAGATGTGCATTGTGCATATGCACATGCTTGGATATGCATATAACATGCGTGTAAACTTAGAATAGTCTATTATTATGAAATAATGATGTTATGAAAATTGAGTATGACTAATGATGGATTATTTATGAAGGAAAAATTATATAGCATGGTTAAATATGTGGATGTTGTTGTTGCTTATGATTTCCATCTATGTGAAGACCCATGAGGGTGGTAGGAATGGTGATCAACATAATGGAGGAAGTATGTGAGCTTCTACAAATACCATTTGACCAGGTAGCATCAAGTAGTTTGATAACCACCATCCAAGTATGCATTTGTTGCTTCTATGTTGAAGGGAATTGAGGTAACAAATTCCCTCAGTTAATTTTTTAATATTTAAATTGATATGTAATGCCCAAAGACCTAGAATATGTAGTTATGATTGATGCTAGAATACATTTAGATAGATTTTCAGTTGTATATTGTGTTATGATTGGTTATGGGATCATAATCTAGTTAATTCAGGAGACACACTCCTTATAAAACAATAATTATCCATAGAGCTAGTCATGTGTGAGACCATAATATGGTTGGATATGGAAGGGCTATAGCGCTATGTGAGTGCTCAATGGTATCTACTGTATAGTTGATGTTTGGACTGCAACCTCTTTGTCGACATTGAAGAGCACTTAAGAATTATATCCTTGGTGTTGCATTTGGGTTGAAAAGGAAGGCATCCAAATAGTCAGGTAAGCAGTACGAAGTTTGTGGATGATGTGTTGAGGAGTTGGCCAGAACTTCCAACTCACCTTGGTGAATGCATAACATAGTTATCTGGTTATTATGTAGTTAATGCAGGGATGCATTGTGTAAATGTGGCCATCGGTATTGGTACATTGATTTTTATTTTATTTAGTAATTAATTATTGCATTATTAAAAGCATGTGGTGATGAAAATACATAATGATGGATAGTTGCATTATATTTAATATGAATACTAGTTGAATGTGATTGGATTGTTGTTGTTACAATTCCAAGATCAGTTTTTGGAGTTATTAAAAATGTTACAAGTGATATTACATGAATCATTGAATGCATTCAGGTGAATGCATGTATATATTATATAACATACAAATGATTATGCTAACAGATTAAATGATGTGAGTATTGATAACTCATGAAGTTGAAAACCCTTCAGGAATTGTTAGATATTACAACAAGAAAGTTGCAGGTTAAAGAAGCTACATAATGATAAATTACAAAAAAGCTATGTTGAGGGGACAGAGTGATAAAAATATTTTTGGATAGAAAAAAGAAAATATTGGTTGATAATACATGTGTATGTAATGATGAGTTCATTCCAATTGATAGTTGGATGAATAGAAGTGATTGAATTGTAGTTGTAAACAATTATGAGATCACTTTGTGATTTTGTTTTGAATCGTTACTATGAAAAATAAGATATATATATATATATATATATATATTGTACATAAGATATTGACAATGTTTTTTGGCTAAGGAATGTTGAAATTGTAGGAAGAAAGGGTCTTGTATATGGAAATGTTGTAAGCTCGTAAAGAAGACCAGTGATTATTGCTGCAAGAATCATTTAGTATGAGCATAAGCTCATGTCTAGAAAAAAAAAAATTCCTATATAAAACAGTTTTGGGAATTATAATTTAATAAATACTGACAAATTGCTTTGGTTGAATGTAAATTGAGAAAATTGTAGGTAGGATGGTCTTGGATATGGAAGGGATTTAAAACATATGGAAGAATGATATCTACAGCTGTAGAAGCCAAACATTTTGAGCAGAAAATTCATGCATGGCAATTTTGTTTTCCTGTATAAAATCAATTTCAGAAATTAATAATTACAAATTGTATGTTATGCTAACAGTTTGTGTGGTCGAATGAAAGGTTGAGAAAATTGCAGGTATAATGGTATTGGATATGGAAGTGATGTAATCCCATAAGTAATACTGATATCTACAACTACAGAGAAAAACATTATGAGCAGAAATCTCATGCTTGGAAAAAATTTGTTTTCTTGTATAAAACAAATTTGACAAGTATGATTAAAAAAACTGTTATAGTGATATCTCATGATGATTGTATCTATATAATAAAGACAATATGTTGGATACACAAGTTGGAAAGCATGGAAAATGCTATTGTTGTGACATGAGAACTCTGTGTCCCTAGAAATCTTCTTATGCAAGAAAGACTTGGCCAAGCAAGATGGATCGCCTGAGGGACTGTATAGCAGATAAGGGGATGCCTGAGCCTAGGCTTGGAAGGTGAGTTACCACAAGGAAGAGGAGACTTTTATAGTTCTTGTAAACTATTGATTTGGATCATGCACACAATGGGTATGTAAAGGAAAGTAGAGAGCCAAGTTAACAAGGCAACCATATGGATGCAAATCCATGAACTGAAAACTATGAATGTTGAGGATCTAGAAAAGTACCAAACTATGAGGGAAAAGAAGAAGGTGATGTTTTAGTAGTTGAATGACAAAGGCATGGAATGAATAAATTCTAATGGACTTGTTGCAGCTGGAGTTTTGGAATCCGCAACTCTGAAACTTTTTGGCCGAGTGCACTAGAGCCCTGGAGAGAAGTGGAACAACCTGAGGGACTGCATGGCAGAGAAAGGGGTTCATTTCTTTGGGTTGTGCAGGTTGAGAGGAAAGGATATATTGTTGGTTGGAACCTCTGTCAAAAATATAAATTATGAAGATCATTATACATGTTTTGGGTCGGAATTCCTATGTATACATGTTTAATTTTAGGCCAGGGTGCCTATGTATATAAGAGTTGGCTAGATTTACTCTGTGGATTAAGACCAAAGAGCATATATTTGTAATGTTAAAAACATTGGAATGGTGTTGTGCACTGAGGACAGTGACAAAATAAGGGGAGGGAGATGTAACACCCCAGTTTTAACCCTTATGAACTATAATGTATTATGTAATTTTGACTTAGGCCGGTGAGAAAGTAAAGTTGAAAAGGGGGCAGAGTGCCTAGGAAATGTAATACATCTATATACATTAATAAAAGAATACATTGTTGGTTGCAAGACTGACAAGGACAAAAGAGATAGGGGGATATGATTCCATGAGAGAGGGGCGGCTAAGTATTTATTTTATATTTTATTTACCCATAATTGATTTTATGGAGAAAAGGGGTTACATGAGCTTCTTAGGGGAGGCCATGTGGTTCTTGATTTTCATGTAATTATATAAACATCCCTTGTGGGATATTTTGGGGGTGGTTTGTTGGGTCTTCTTCACTCACTCACTCATTGTTCATTGTTCACACCTTTCATTGTGTTCTCTCTCCACTCATTCTTCACCCACTCGTCTTCCTCAATCATGCTTTGGCTTGGGAAAGGAAAATGAATTCTTGGAGAGGAGCCATGATTTTGTTGGTTGTAAAGACTGCTGGTGTATTCTAGCCATGAATTAATGCCTACATGCCTGAGATGCTTTGGCCTATGTTCATTTTTTCTCATAGTTGTGAATCTTGAGAGCCCTAGCATGGATATTCTTGACCAGATGTACTATAGCCCTAGAAGGAGATGGACAGCCTGAGGGACTGTGTGGGAGAGAAGAGGGTCCATTCTCTTGGGATGTGCAGGTTGGGTAGAAGAGATTTGGTGTACTTTGGATTTTTGTGGGTGCTGAAAATCCTATGAGAGCTTGAGTGTTCACTTGTTCTTATTCATTCACTATTACACCCTTCTCACTCTTTCATTTTGGTGCCTCATTCTTGTTAATTTGTGTGCTCTTGGTCTAAGCATGGAAGCGAATGGTTGGAAGAGGAGAGCCATTGCTAGATGGTTGTAATAGATTATTGATCATTCCAAGAGGGAATGGATGCATGTGTGAATGATATTGATGGTAGTTCGGAAAGAACTATCCACAACTGAGAATCCTTGGAGTTTCCGGCAGGAAGATTTCCTGAACAGTAGCATTGGAGCCCTGGAGAGAAATGGAATAGCCTCAGGGACTGCATGGTAGAGAAAGGTGTTAATTTCTTAAGGTTGTGTAGGCTAAGGGGGAAAGAGAGATAGAAATTCGGATTTGTTATGTGGTTTGGAAACCTAAGAGCTAGTTAGCCAATTGTTGTGTGTTTCAGATTTGGCCTAGGACTCGTACTTGTGGATTCATATCCCTGGCTCGAAGGTGACCTACTATTGAGAGTAAAAGAATAGCAGTGTCTATGGTTGGGAGGAACATCCTTGGTCTGCAGCCAGTTGGTGAATGTTTACTTGCAAATATAAGTGGTCTATGTGTTTTTTGTATAATGTATATTCCGCTACATATTTAATTATCTCTAAGAAATGTATTTATATTGTGCTTCTCTGCTAGTTATTTTTTGTGTATGGAACGTTGTCCATTTATTTATGATGTAGCATGAATATTGATTAATGCATGTGGGTATTTCATGCTTGATTTCAGATTAATTGTTATTAGAATTCGATATCAGTTCAAAAGCCAGTTTTTGGAGTAGTGTGGTCATTTGGTGGGTGGTTGGGTACGTTACATATTAGTATCGTTCCTAGTCTGTGGGTGGGTGGGTATGTTACACATTTGTTTTATTATGCATCTCTGATATTTTCATGATGAGATTAACAATTCTAAATTATCATCTCATAACATCATTGAGAGGTAAATGGTTGGCTTGGATGAAGATTAGATTGCTCGTTTGTGTCCTAGATATACTATACTTGTATTCATTCTCAAATTCTCACATGTTAATTAGGTTCCTCATTTTAATATTCATAAATATATTATAGTATATTTGATCACTTCCAAGGGTTTAAGATTAGATACGTGCATCCTTCAAAATATTTTTTTGCAATGGCAAAAAACCAGTTCATAAAATCCCAAGATTATAAATGATTGCTTCTAAAGAATTCATTCTTTTAATTTCCTCATTATTGATCAAACCTGGCTCTTTTTCATATACTTGTTAACCAATATCTTCTTCCTTATACAACAAAGTTTATTCTTTCTGTGGTTGCAAGAACGGGGTCATAGAGTCACTTTTTTTACCGGATACTTAGGTTGTTTCAATTCTTCAAGAGAATCATGTTGAAATAGAGGATAATTTGTATTTGGTCACAGAACACAAGAAACACAAGAGTGTGGGCCATCGATTGATGAAAATATATTGAAACTTCAAGTGTGCCTTAGGAAACCATATATTTCTTTACTTGTCCACTTCAACTCTGAAATGTCTATGGGAAGCCCTTGTGGTGGACATGGTAGTATGGTGTTGGCATTGATGTCAAAGAAGGCCGATATGATCAATGTTGGACATGGTATTATCGTGTTTTCATTGATGTCAAGAAGATCATTGTCATTAATAAATAATATGTCTTTGATATCCTAAATCTCAGGAGAGATAGTGTATTGGGTTGCAGGGAATCAGAGCACGCAGTTGATCTAGGTGGATATTGGTGCTCACCCACCTATTCCAAACAGCTCCTCGTGTCTATTTTTTGTTCATCATGTTCTTATGTACTGCTTTGTAATTGTGGGTTTTACACTTTTGGGGTTGTCTGAATCCCCACACATCCTCCAAGTGGATATGGTTGGCTTCCTTATTTTGTGTTTGTTCATGTCAGTACATCTTGTTGTACTTCTGAGACCAAGTCAGAATTTGATGACATAATGTGTAGTTCTTTGAAAGACCTTTCCAATGGGCTATCACACACCTAAAAGGAAGGTTGTATGCAAAATTTACGACCCTAGGAAGTTGAGGTACCAAATTACACCAACTTACCCATAGGGCCCACATGACTTTTGGCATTTCACCTTATAGGTTTAGGTTTTTGGATGTCTAGGGTTTTGGAATTCATGAGTAATATCAAAAAGGCCTCTGGAGCCTCATTGTAATCCATTATGCTCAGACGGATGCATGTAGTAGCCACATCTCTTCTCAGAGATAGATACCACCATTCGAGCAAGTGTTTTAGTTCTGTAGTTTTACAGTTTCAGCCTATTTCATTATTTAATAGAAGATATTGTTCACTAGATATTTGTGTTATTCTTCATATCTCTGCGTTTATTGTATTCAATCTATTAATCAGTTCGTTATGCTCCTAAATCTGGATTAGTGGTATCAGAGCGGCCTGCTCTTCATCTATTTTTTTGTGTGTATGTCCCCGACAAGATCTGGGTACAAGAATTTGGGACTGAAACCAATCGAGCCATTACAAGATATGCCATGATGAGCCCAATAGAAACCCATGGGGGATGAAAATAAATATGATGGATCAGTATATCCTATTAAAATATTGCTCGAGGGATCCCTCATGCAACAAAGGAACGAAATGATGGACAATTTCAGGCAGATCCTTCGACGATTTCCCATAGGAGAAGCATCTTCATCAAGAGGCCATGCAACTCCCTTCAAGGTATAGGTAAATTTTGATATTCCATTATTTGAAGGATTGATAGTTGCGGATGTTGTAGATAAATGGTTGAATCTGCTCAAAGGATATTTTTCGGTCCACAATTTTTCCAATAGGTAAAAGATCACTTTTGCACTCCTCAAGGCGGTTCCCCATGTTAAAGACTGGTGTGATACTTACTCTAAGAAAAGGTCCATGGAGGAATATACAATGTTTATGGTGTCCCCTACATGGGATTCCTTCTAGGACGCCATTAAAGAACAATACTACCATGTTGGAAGCTACAAGGACCAATACACCAAATGGACCACCCTACGTCAAGAAATGGACCAGACAATACCAGATTTCACCAATATTTTCCATACCCTATGCATCAAATTGGGTATCAAAGACTATGAGCATCATTTGGTGCTCAAATACCACAATTTTTTACATAGATACATTCAAACATAAATGGAGTTCTTGGACATCACCTCATTGGGCACAGCTTATAAATACGCTATCAAGATCGAGCAGAAATTCAAGAAGAAACGGTGAGAGTTTGGATATGCAAACCCCTCATAGCCAAAGCAAGGCAAAGGAAACCCCAACCCACACAGCAAGGGACCAATTTGAGATGGCTGCCCTCAAGACAATTAGTCCAAGCTGCAACACAATAAGGGCAATGAGAAGATGAAGAAGGACACATGAAAATGGTGTGAGTACCATAAAATTCTTTGGCACAACACTGACGAATGTCGCTCCAACCAGTCTCTCATGGTCGAGCTGAAGGATTATGAGTCAGAGGTTGATTCTGATTTCGATTCAAATCCTAAAGGAGGGAAGTGGATTATTGATGTTGAACCCAGTGCCATTGTTGCTACCACCAAAGTCTGGCCAAGTGAACCTGAAGAACCAGAGGAAGGGGAACGCCTCTTTCACTCGCAGATGTGGGTCAAGGGGGATCTGATTCATTTCATTGTCAATAGCGGTAGTCAGAAGAACCTGATTTTAGCAGAGGTCGTCAAGCAGCTGGACCTGCCAATGACATCACACCCGCAACTCGACACCATCATTTGTCTTCGTCGAGGAAGAGATCTTTATGTCAGCCAACAATGTTGTCTTCCCTACGGCATCAAACCTTTCAAAGATGAGGTATTGTGTGATATTTCTCTCCTTGAAGTTTGTGATTTTCTTTTAGGACAACCATATTTGTGGAAGCATCATGTTGTGTATGATTATAGACCACACAGTCTTATTATTACTTTGGGTAGACAATTGTTTATGATCCCATAGGTAGAGCTGCCTATTGTTATTTCTTTAATCTCTGTTAAGAAATGCAGTAAGGACATTTCACAGACTCGGAAGTTCATCTTCTTTGTGATCCATTCTCATAGTAAGCATAAGGTCACCACCACATCTTTTTCCTCTACACAATGCCTCTCTTTGCAACAGAAAAAAGTGGACGGGATCATGGAAGAATACAGAGACATCTTTGCCTCACCTATAGGGGTACCGACACACTTCCAAGTCAAGCATCCAATTGATCTAACCCCCGACGCACCTCTACCTAATGGACCAGTATATCGGTGCTCTTTGATGGAGAATGATGAAATCAAGAGTCAAATCCATGATCTTCTTCAAAAAGGGCACATCAAACCCAACTCCTCCCCTTGCGGAAGCCTGATTGTACTGGTGCAGAAGAAGGATGGGACTTGGTGACTTTGCATTGATTACAGAGCCTTAAAAAAAATCACAATCAAGAACCGCTACCCCATTCCTAGGATTGATGACCTTCTTGACCAACTCAAGGGGGGAAATTTCTTCAGCAAGATTGATCTAAAGTATGGCTACCACTAGGTTCACATCAAACCAACTGATGTATGGAAGACAACCTTCAAGTCTAAAGAAGGTCTCTATGAATGGCTATTCATGCCCTTTGGCTTAACAAATGCACCAGCCACTTTCATGAGGTTGATGGATGATGTATTGAGACACTTCACCAACTCCTTTGTGGTATTATATTTGGATGACATCTTCATCTTCAGCAGAACTCGGGAGCAGCACATGCGGTATATTTAGCAGGTTTTGAGCACTCTGTGGTAGCACAAGATTTATTCCAACTTGGAGAAAGGATATTTTGGCATGAACAAGGTCCAATACTTGGGCTACATTGTTGATGAGAATGGGGTAAATGTTGATCCAGATAATATCCAAGTCATCCGTGAATGGATAGCTCCAACCACACTGATCGAGCTTGGGAGCTTCTTGGGACTAGCCAACTTCTACTAACGGTTCATGTTGGGATTCTCCCATATTTCATGGGCCCTCAACCAGGTGACCAAGGGAGGTGGTAGGGCCAATTTCATGTGGGGGAAGAAGAAACAACAAGCATTCGATGATTTGAAGCATCTCTTGTGCTCAACTCAAGTAATCTCCTTGCCTGATCTACAGCAACCATTCGAGATTGAGATTCATGCATTTGACTATGTTGTGGGCATAGTTCTCACTTGGAACAAGCATTTGGTGCCATACCATAGTGAGACACTCTCTGATACTATTTGTAAATACCCCACCTATGACAAGGAAATGTATTCCATTGTACAATCTTATCGTCAATGGAAACATTACATTCTGGGGAAAGAGACGATCATACACACTGATCACAAGCCTCTACAATTCATATATACATAGGGGAAATTGTAGAACGAACACCATCAGAATTGGTCCACCTACCTGCAACAGTTCCATATCAACATCAAGTATAAGACAAGTATCTCCAATAATGTCGTTGACTGCCTCAATCAGCCTCTTGTGGTTTCACTCACCACTATGCTCCATTCCTATGGACATCAATCATCTTAATGGCCCCAACTTTATCAGCAATATCTGGACTTCGCCACCACATATCACCTCTTGGGTACAAGCGCAACTATCATTGATTTTCACATTCAAGACAAACTCTTATGCCACATGGGCCATATCTGTGTTCCTACAAGAAGGCGTGCAAAGCTGATTTGGGACGCCCACTACAGTTGGGTGGAAGGACATTTTGGCATAGAGAAAATTGTGGTTGTTCTTCAGAAACATTTTTATTCGCCAAAACTTGGACAGGACATCAGCAAGTATATCATATCTTGCACTGTCTGTGCCATTGCCAAGCCATCCATAAAGAAGCAAGGCTTATACACCCCTCTTCCTCTTCCTGAGAAGCCTTGGGAATCCATCTCAATGGATTACATGCATGTCTTTCCATTCACAAAGCAAGGAAATGACTGCATGTTTGTGGTCATTGATTGGTTTTCAAAGATGAACATCCTCACAGCCTGTAAGAATAATTTCACAGCGGAAGATACTGCCAAGCTCTTCTTCGAATGAGTGTCAGACCACTTTGGGATACCACAGACCATCATCTCTAACCGAGACAACAGTTTCCTCAGCACCTTTTGTTCAAGTCTCTGGTCTATGTTGGAAACCAATCTCACAAAATCCACTGCTTTCCACCCCCAAATCGATGGCCAAACAAAGGTCGTCAATCGGATGATTGTGCAAATCCTGCACATGTACAATTTTAAGCATCCATGTACATGGGATGAGAGTCTCCCATATGTCCAACATAGTTACAACTGGGATCTCCATAGTTTCACCGGCCATAGCCCATTTCAAGTGGGTCCGGGATTCCAACCATTGGGACCCATTTATTTTGCACTTCCTCTTTCCACCGCATAGACAGACTCTTCCCACGATCAGTCTATGGTCGACAAAGCCACAAGATTCATTGAGCGGATTCAACGCATACACCAACATGTCCAAGAGATTTTGAAGAAATCTAGTTCTAAGTACAAGTAGCACCATGATCAACACAGGGTACCACACTATTTTTCGGTTGGCGAAAAAGTTTGGTTACATTTGTAGAAGGAGTGTCTCACTGGGCCCCATCGGAAGCTTCACCCACTTCATTATGGACATTACACTATCAACCATGGGCTAACACATGGTCCAATCCAAGGGTGCCACATGTCACCATGGTCAAGGCCTTAAAAATTTCAAATTTATATTGTTGGACTCCATGGGATTTGATCCCATGACCTGCCTCTTCATAGGGCGAACTACTACGTTAGAGAAAAAAACCCACTTTTCAAAAATTTAAACTTAAGCACCTTTTTCCAGCTAAGGGAGGTGCGCCCTTAGTACTAGGCCACATGGACCTCATATGACCATAGAAGAGGGGTGAACACCCTAACTGGGGGCTTAAGCAGATTTTTTGCCAATTTTTGGGTTTTCACCTTATTTTAGTGGGTTTTTAGTGATTTTTGAGGATTTTTGGCCCTCTAAAGGGGTTCTAAGCCCAATCTGAGGCTAGAAAGTTGGGGGCAAGTTGAATTTCAACACCCAACTCAAAATCTATACAAACCATAGGTTTTTGATAGTCCAAACAGGTTCAGAAGAAGAGAAATGCTATAGAATTGTGAAGCCAAGGTCATTTTTATGCAGGGAAGCCATTGAGGAGAGGAACTTTGCGGGCCAATCCTGGGAGCTTCGCTCAACCATTTTCAGTGTCGTCAGTTGTGTTGGGATATTGAGTTCTAGAAGCTTTGAAGAGAAATAAGAAAGCCTCACCCACTAAGACAAAGGCCCGAAGACGTAGGCGATCTTTCCGAACTCCGTTGACAATTTTGTTGTTATGGTTTGTTGATTCTTTGTACTTATTTTCAGATCTGTGTATCTTATTATGGCTTCCATGTTATATAATTAATTCTTCCTCTTTCTTAAAATTCCTAAATGGTTAATGAAATCATGTTTTAAAACTCAACCATAGTCTTTAAAATATCTTTTCGGATCAAGTAGGTATCAGAGTAAGATGTGAAAGAGTACAAGTGGCTTCAGTAAGATGTGAAAGAGTACAAGTGGCTTCAGTAAGATGTGAAAGAGTACAAGTGGATTCAGTAAGATGTGAAAGAGTATAAGTGGCTAAAAATATGTTGTCAGTTGTCATGATTGTTTTGCAATTGATCTTGATGAGACAGGTGCACAAGACGGAGTTTAAAGACAAAGAACAAGTGGGGTGACCTATCCTGCACTTAATGACTGGTTAATATCCTTTTGGAGGACTGTTATAGGATAAATTGGTATATGTGGACATTGTTGTTCCTGAGTCTGTACTAAGGCTTCAAGTACAGTGTCAAGGCATCCGAAAGTATGTAAAGGATGAATACAAAGATATATGTTATCCTTCGGTGTAGGAAACTAATGAAGGTTTCTACGTTCTCGTTGTCTAGCTTCCAACTACTCTTGAGCAGTTATATCATGCTCAATGGCTGCCCATGAAAGTTCTAATTCCTCCCAAGTGTTAGCAGTTTTAAGGATTGTATCGAAAAGATTTAATGTGATATGATTTTGATTAGAAAGTCTAGGTTGAATATTAGGTTGAGTAGCTGCAGTGATAGTCATTGAGGAGCAGTACCAGTATGGAAATGATTTAACGTGAGATTATAACGCTATTTCAATTTGGTTTTTTAAGTGGTATTTTTGCATGAAGAACAAAATGGAAATGCAAACTGAAGGCCCTTTCCCGTAACTGTATTGCTTTTAGTAAAAGGTATGGAATGAGAGAAAAACATTTAGTTGTGGGTAACGTAAGGTTCCTGTCAATAGAAACTCACATATACAAATAAGAAAAAATTAACATAGAAATAATTGACATCGTGTAACAAAATATAAAATTCTGTAAATGCAAATTGGTCTTACACCCATTGATAGCTGGTGCAGAGGAAAGACAAGACACAATTACAGAAAGATGAAATCCCTTCTCTATAGTAGTGGTCGTACTAAATTATAGTGATACACATCAATTATGTAGAG
>ML778206.1:362446-382335 GCA_009831015.1 Picea engelmannii
AGGTGCCAGCTGCCTACCTCTACGTAACTTAGTGCATATTATACATCTGTCCATAAACTGGATACAAGTTGTGAAAGTTCCGCTTGGCAGCTGTGAGGAGCGAAGACACCCCATCTCTTCTACTTTATTTTCAAAAAGAGCCAGGTGCTTGTATTTCCATAGACTCAGTGCATATCCTACATCTATACATGAATTGTGATACGAGGTGAGACGGCTCCGCTTGACAAATGGCTTCGGAAAAGTAGCACTCTCGGGCTAATTGTGGAAGTCTATTCCCCATATATGCATCAACCATATCAAGGGCGCCGAGTTGTGTGCTGGGCTGAATCAAATGTTCATCAATTTGAGCCATGTCTACCTTGTCTATCTTAGAGATCCCTGCCAAATTTCTCTCATTTTTCTCCTTCATGTCGAGGGAGATCCGCTCTAAATTCATCTGCCTTAGCGTCTCTGTGTCACCCCCACTTTCCATCCCCAACARTTCACCATTTATGGATTTGAAAGTTTCTTCTAGTGAATTTGTCACTTTTTGAGCCTGCTCCTTGCTTAGAGTAATATCATGCTCCCAATTTTTTAACAAAATATTTCCCCTAGTCTGTTCAGCAATGGTGAGCCCGGGAGACCCTGTTGAAAAACTATTGTTGGTGGCTATCACTGCTTCTTGGAAGGTGATCCGAGCAGCTTCTGCGTTTCTTTCCTTGACAATCAGATTCTCAGAAATCTGATGCATTAATAGGAAATATCCTCGAAATTCCCCTACTTTGTTTAGCAGACTCTGTTGAGCAGGAAAGATCCTACTCCAAATGTTGATTGCCCGGGATTTAACAATCTCGATGTCGATCATATTGCTGCCTGCGACCTCTAGCTGAGCCTGTAACTGTGTGATGGTATCCCTCTGTTGACCCGACTGCACTCGACCCTCTCGGATCACTGAGTTTGCTTGTTCCAACTTGGTTTTAAGGACTTCGATCTCTTTCCTATCGGCCAATTGGGCCAGCTCTATTTCTCCACTCGCTTGACTCTTAGCGTCTTCCGCAGCCAAAGCTACTTGGGCTTCAAGAGTCTTGATCAGTCGATTTTTTCTCTTGAGCTGATTCTTCAACATCGCAACCAAGAATTGGTTTGCTGACGCATACGCTCCTAGCGTCCCTGCTATCTCTGTGGCGAATTCATCACTTTTCTTGTTTTTTCCATCTGTCATTACCTTGAATTTTTTAACAGTGGTCTCTCCCTCTTGATAAAATTCTCGCTTTACTACAGCTTTTCTCTTCCTGTCAAAAAAGAACTCATTAGGGGGGAGTTCCTCTGCCCTTATAGGTCTTAGTTCTTCACCAAATATCCATCCCTCACTGACGTCTCCCTGAGCCGACTGCAAGGATGTGACAGAGGTGATGGGCTGTCCGATCTGCTTCGCCCCCTTCCTTGGTGTGACGAGTGGGTCCTGTTCTTTCGGAGGATCAGAGGTTTTCGTCTCTGTCCCTGTTTCTGGATTCTTCTCTTGCTCGAGACTTTTCCCCTGTTCGGGACTTTTGTCATGTTCAGGGTTCTTCTCCTGCTCGGGGTTCTTATCCTGCTCGGGACTTTTCCCCTGTTCGGGACTCTTGTCCTGTTCAGGATTCTTCTCTTGCTTGGGACTCTTTCCCTGTTCGGGATTCTGCTCCTGCTCCCCTTCCTGACTTTTTTCGGGGTTAGAAGTTTTCCCCGCAGAAATTTCGGCCTCCTTTTCTTTGTCCTTGGAAAGTCCCAAACCTCCCAGCACCACGGGGAGACATCTTCTCCTATGTTCCTGAAATTTTAAAACAGAGGCCCTATCTTCGGGTGCTAGGGATCTGATTCGAAATTGCACTTCCGAATAGGACCTCGCCCCTCAAAAAACATCATCCGAGGGAGAACACTTGTGTTCAAACCTCTTTAATCCACAATTCCCCAAATGGGTGCTTACAATTCTCTGCGAATCATGCTTTTTGTACTCAATAGAGACTAGGCTCAAATCTTCTAAGGTTGCAGCTTCAGCCTTAGCATGTCCGAAATCTAATAAGGAATAGGAATTAAGTCGAACAGGAAAAAATGGCCATACCTTTTTTTACGATGCTTTGAGCTCTTTGCTTACTCCGTCGATTACTATTTTTCGCGCAATCTCACGACAGGCCAGCTTGTCGGGAATGAAAAGCGATAGCGCCAGAGGAGGGACAGTTGCTCCAAAAAATCTCAAATAGGAGAATTCTTCCTCAACGTACCAGTCTGCGATATGGCTCAAATTTGTAGCAATGCTATCAGAGATGCGGGGTGGCGAAAGACCAAAAATGGCGACATGCAGGGGCACCATCACCCAGTTGAAAATCTCATAAATAAACTCATTTGCATTATTTTCCCACAGCTTGTTGTGGTACTCATGCACAGTTTTTTCCTGGGTTGGACTCCAAGCCCAATTCATCACAGGAAAAGGCGTCATGGAGCATATCGCGTCCATGATATACGCGGACATGTAGAATCTGGAGGGTCTCCCGGCTTCCTTTTTCTGTCGGTAATCTGTAATTCTGTTGAATAGACTGTCGAAGAGCATCTTCACCCAATTGAAGGAGCAACCTTCTGCTACCCGAAAAATGAGAGGTACCCACTGGATGTAAAAATGCGCGGTATCTTCCCATCCGAAAAGCCGACAAGTCATCATCGCCACATACATATACTGTTTCTCCAATGAAGAAATCGAATACACACCCTTGTCATTCACTCTGAATGTTGCGGAACGTGAAACCCAATCTTTAATCAAACTAGGCATGGTTTTATCAAATTCCTCACATTCCTTCTTTTTGAATTCCTCGAGGAATTCTTTGCCATATGTATACTCGGAAGTTGTTGGGAGCTTATACATAGATTGAATATGCTCTGGTCTGAAAGTTCCGACCATGGCCTGTCGGTCATTTACGATAGTTTTGTTAATCAGGTCGACGTGATACAATGCCCATCGGATCATGTCGTACTATGGGAGCAACCGAGGTCTGGTTGTTACCAGGTGCATTCCCAACTGAACAATTGTCTTGTACTTAGTATTCAGGTCATCCTTTACAATATCGTTGTTATCGTCCTCCGAGTCAAAATAGTTTACGAACTCGGATTGCAGGATGTCTGAAATAAATGACCAGGTGGGTACTGAGCCGCCAGTTCGTGGTGAAGTATCTAAGACGTTGTCTGGACCTTGCACTACAACCTCAATGTTTGCTTTCATTGCTCTCCTTGGGGCCATGGTTGTCGCTTGCTTTTTCGCTCTTCTGCAATAAACCTGTGTATACATGCGGAAATGAGTTCCTTCGGAGAAAGGTGAGCTCTGCGCGTTTATGAGAAATGTTTAAAAAGAATGAAGCTATCGTATATATTTGAAAACTCTGTACCTTTTGAATAAGTCTGTCAAATCGCACATAAACCAAATTAAATGTATAAATCCGATCTTATTTATTTGTGGATTTACCCTAAATCTTTATTAATGTCATCAATGTTCGGCGGCTTTGATAGGCAATCAGGTCATGGAGAGCAAGTAAATTCCTCGTGAAGTGTTCCAACCTCGATACGCGGGACGTATCTCGCTTAATTTCATTTTTCTAAAATTTCAAATCTTAACGGCTTAAAGATTTCCTCGCTTTTCGCCACATCGTGAATTTCCTTTTATCATTTTGACTTTACAACTCGCGAGACTACGAGTTTTGATTTTAGCTTAATTAACGCTAACCGTGATTTGGTGGATTCTTAATTATAAAATTAACTTAATCGCCATATCGCAACTCGGGAATTCGAAGACAAACTTTTTGGAGAACGATATGCCAAGTCGCGATATCGCGATGTGGCGATAATTAAGGCTCGAATTAAGAGAGGGAAATCTTAGATTAGGCGATTAATTAATCTTGCTATAATTATGTCGCAACTTCGCGAATCGGAGTTTTGGACATCTTAACTTTATGAAGGAAAATGACGAGCGGCGATGTGCCGAGAACCAAATTTAACCGTGGTTAGTTTTTTACCCTAGGTTCCTGACCAAGGTTATCAACAAAGTTATCGTACTCTCGGCTCTCGGGGTTATAACAACAAAAATTTAGGGTCGACGACTGCCGAGGCGTGAAACCCTGATGACATGTAAACATGGTTAAAGGTTTTACCCCAGTTAATGCCTTGCATGAAAATTAGAACCGAGTTCGTATTTTCATGGCTCGGGACTTGTGAATTCAAGAAATAAAGTGTCCGACTTGCGGGACCCTGAAATAAAACAAAAGAGCAAACATACTTGTGAAAAATGGACCTTTTTTGAAAGTGACAAGACTTTGCTATTCATGGGACGAGATTTCAAAGTTTTGTGATTACGGAAGGAAAAGAAAAGAAAATTTTAGATCTTAAGTATCAAAAAATTGAAAATTGCGCGAGGTGAAAAACAAGGGTGGCTCCAACAGACACTAACAAATCTCCCTAGATCCACCTGGATCTAGAACAAAACAGGATAGGACATGATGCTTTCCCTAAGAAACTATCATTGAATTTACTACCAAAGGAGGAACAAGTGGCATACATTTATATCGCCTCCTTAGGTCTTTGTTGTTCCTACTTCGCTTCGATGCTCTTGCGAGATCATATCCAAGACAACACAAACCAACCAAAGTGAATATAGTAAAGTATATTCAATGACAACCTATGCAGATGATCAAGGAATTGTGCAATAAAATAAAATTAATTTTATGGGAAAGGGACATGCCACTGTATTATATTAAATGAAAGTAGAAGATACAACCAGATCGCCTTGATGTCACAAGCTTCCTTTTGGTGGTCCTTTGTTCTAACACACACACTTGCTCCAAATTTGCATGAAGAAGGTCCACTATGGCTTTATGGACAAATGGAGGCCTCAAGCATCAATTCAAATAGGATTCCTCCCACAATTTTGAATCTATTCTTTCATCAATTCTCTATCCAATCTTGCTTAACCTCTTCCTTGAGAAACCTTTCATTATATAGGATAAGGAGAGATGGTTAAAGGGATGAGGATGATCCCACTAAATCTGAGAAGTCGGTAGGATGCCAACCATGTGAATGCCAACTCATTTTCTAGAAGATCCTCTTCTAGAACCTTCATAACTTCCTCTTCCTTTTAAGCTTTGAAACAAGTTCACACCCTACCTATAGAGAAGACTGTGAACATATCTCACTCCAAGTATAGGGTTTCCTGTGATAATCAGGGTTTCTCGCACCCTACATTACATGTGGCCTGCAAACTCATCTTAAAAATATGTTTTATGGAAGAAGACAATAGTCACTTTTCTCAGGAAAAAGGTCCTTATGAGAGCCTGAACACATAACTGTAGAGACATCACTAGAGTGACCAAAATAATGTGTAACATAATGCCCCCCAAAGTATGAGGTTGGAACTCGTGACAGCAAAAATACTTTGTAAAATGCGTGTGTGTGTGTGTCAGAAACAAGGATCACACCTAATCGGAAACTTGCAAACAATCAAGCATCTGTAGAATATAATACCAGTTCCGAGGTAGGTAGAATATAATACCAGTTCCGAGGTAGGCATTCCCATGCTCATACCACAAATGAATGAAATCACAAATGTAGTCCATGGCCACCAATCATACACTGTGGATCCATGTCATCAAAATGCTACATAGCCACCAGGAATACACTGTGGATCTATGTGTTAGAAGACGCAGATTAGGACATAGCCACGCAACATACAAAGTGGATATATGTGTCAATACAAATCATAAATACTCCAGCCCAACCTGGGCCAAAAAGATGAGACCCAGGGCCTTCAATCCTGTCATCTGAAAGTATGAATGTAGCCATGTGATTACATGTGTTGAAGTCAAACATGGTAGAAACCACTTGATTACCGGTCATTGATGAAAATCATTAACAAGTGTGAGGGAAATCACCATTGATTTCAATGACTCCCAAGGTACCTAAGTACAATCCAAATGAATGTGAATAAATGAGTTGAAGTTGAACACTCGATGGAATCTCTCTATCAAGGACCAATGATGTGAATCCAATGTCAAAAGCGAAGAGACCTTCCATTAAGGCATGCAGGTTCTAAGGTACTAAATGATTTCTAAGTCTTACTCCTGGATAATGAGTTGGAGTCGACGGAAAAAGACTCATCACAGGAGGGCCTTGATGTATCCCCCATCAATGAAATGAAATAAGTAACATATTTTGATGGTAATTCAAAGTATGAATATGATTTGAAACGGACACAGGGAAGGCCGACATGGTGAGAATGGACAACTGCAGATGGCCAACTCAATGGAGGGCTTGTTTGGACTTCTCTTGAACATATGAATGACACAACAATGGTCTTGGAAACATTGACTGAAAGACGACCCAAGACATGACCTTGTAGTAAGTCAAACGAGAGACAAATGGATTTCCCAACCTGGATTCAAATGACAAACAAGGGGTGTCATGTTCAAGAGCGATGCTTACTGCCACTAATACAAATACGAAGGCATATCCCTTTCCCAAAATTTCTCCCACCATTTCTGGCGAGTACCTCTTTATTTTTACACAAGCTTAAGGAGGATAACATATACTTGTTGATGTAAGCTCATCCTTCGGACGAGTCCCTAGGAGTACATTTAACGAACCCTAGGAAGGAGTGGTTCGTTCCTATCAGGGCCTTTCAATGTTTGTTTAACGAGTCCAAAGATAGAAAACTCGGGGGGTTTTCATGTTTTGAGAGTCTAAAAAACATGTAAAGAGAACTCTCCTAGTTCCTTTGACATAAATTAGTTCGACGAGACCAAAAAAGTGATAAACTATCACTCATCGAACATTTTCTTCAAATACTTTTACCGGCGTGAAAAGAACAAGATCGCTTGGAAATCTTTTCATTTTTATGGAACGTGAAAAGATCTTAAAGGATACTCCCTTATTTTCATTGTTTTCGTGTTACCATGAAGAGTACGAAAAGACGAAAAAAGTATACTCGGTTGCGTTCTCATGTATTTTCGAGCACAAGAATGAACGAAGACTGAGCTCGAGGTTTTTCCTACAAAACCCTAAAAAGGTATTTGTACACGTGATGAAAAAGGGAAAAAAATACTCGTACACCGTTGTTTGGGCTTCTAGGTCATCTATCTGTGAAAAACCATGCTCACAAGGCCATTAGGGCATTAGGTATTCACACAAAATAATAAAAATAATATAAAAAATCAATGAGAAATAGTAAAAAAGTGAATAAATATGGGTGAAAAGCCCTTTTTACCATTTCATTGTTACTTTGTCAAAAACTTGTCCAACACACCTCTTTTTTTTCCAAATTTATTTGCTCAATTGCAGGAGGTACAAGCAATCATTCGGCAAATGGTTTTAGCCAACAAGGTAATCTCTTGATCCTTCAACTTTTTCATTGATTAAAATTTATTTTTTATTGGCAAATTTAAGTATTTGAGTCCATTTTAGGGTCGGTGGGTGTGCTCAAGCATTTTCACAGGTGGGCCATTCGGGACCTGCGAGAATCTAAAGTTCTTGCAAGTGGGCTTCAGTGCACCTGTGAGAATCTAAATTTCTCACTGGTGGGCTTCAATGCACCTATGAGAATCTCGCATTGTGTGCAAGCTTCACCTGCGATGGCCGAAAATTGGGTTTTCATGCAAGTTTTTGATCAATAAAAAATTATGCAAGAGGTTAAAACAATTTTCTAACTTCCTTCTCATGTCTCCATTACATGTGTTGATCATCACGATGTTGGAATGGAGGGAAAGAGAACACAAGGAGGATGATTCCAATGCCGGAAATGATCCGGGTAGAGTTGCTACCCTCCGAGAATGTGGGCTCTTAAAAAATTTCAGTATCCCAGGCATGAGATCCCAACTCAGATTGTTAGAGTACCTGATCCACATGTGGGATGTGGATCAACAGGTATTTCATGTAGGGGTCCACATGCTCACACTAGATATCGAGGATATCTACTTTCTGACGAGGTTGTCACAACAGGGATACCATGCTACTCTGACCAGAGGTAGAGGCGGTGGACTTCCTATGAGCGATTATGTTCACCAATATTGTGTTCCTGAGGCAGAGAGAAGCAAGGGTAAGATCTCCATCTAGGGTGTCCAAAATCTGACCTTGTGTGCTATCTTGTTTACCGTTGCATGCATGGCCAAGAGCATTACTCTGCATATGGCTCTCCAAAGCTATTTCCAATATGCAATAGAGTGCACAGAGCCTCGGGTTTTCAACTGGTCGGATGCGTTTCTCTGCAGTATGAAGAGGCAACTGAAAAAGTGCAGAAGGGGTAACCTGAAGCAGTTCAGGTACAGGTCACTTTTGGTGCCATTCTTCCTTGAGAGGGTCCCACTGCTATGTCTACAGGTAGATTTGGGTTTACCGGCCCCACAGGATCCAAGGATGCTGAGGTGGTGTAACCTCATGGCCCAACACATAGCAGGGCCTATAATCAAATATAAAAATTTGTTTTTTGATTGGTTGAGGCCCCAGATGTTGATGATCGATGACTATGCATATTTTGGCTTGGATTTCTGAGGATATCCATATTTAGTTCTGCCTGAGGATGCTCAGTGGGGTGAATTAGGTAAGAAGTACACATTTTGTTCTTTTGTAATGTTTTTGTAAATTTTATTATATAAAATGTTTCTATGTCTTTGATCTGAGGACTAATCAAAAATTTCTTTTTACAACACAGATGTGGGGCTGTATCGACCTCCAGGAACATCACCCATTCAAAGACGAGGAGAAGTGGCTCCAGTGGAAAGATGGGATGTTGAGGACTATGAGGCAGTTGAACAGAACTTAGAGGGACTAGTTGTGGATGTACCAGACATCGCTATTGGGGAGATCCCAAGGTGTTATCAACGCCATACTATGGGTGTGTCTGAGTCTCTTAGTCGACTGCTCTGTATGGTAGCCCGAGCAGTTGTATGTTACTGTGAGTGTCATCCGTGATGTTAATTTGTAGAAGCCATGGGCTTCATATATTTTGATATTTTGGTTCTTGGACAAAAAAAAATTGTAAAACTTTTGATCATTATATATATATATATATATATATATATATATATATATATGCGGCTTCTACCGACTTATTTTGTTTTGTATAATACATGTGATGTGTGATTGGTTTTATAAAAGTCTCAAATATCTATCTAACACATAGGCTTATTTTATTTTGTATAATACATGTGATGTGTGATTGGTTTTATAAAAGTCTCAGATATCTATCTAACACATAATTACTTAAAGCATCAGTCAATGTATTTAGACATCTAGGAATATGGTTATATTCGATATAATCAAAATGGAATTCCAAGAGGCGAATTCGTAGATATACCCGCAATAAAGTAGGAATTCAGATAGCATAGACATTACTTAATTGTAGCACTACTAGCTGTGAATCAAGTCGTATAACCAGGCGGCGGATACCAAGCGAAATAGCGTTAGTCAACAACTCAATGATGGCGCTATATTCTGCAATATTATTGGTCGCACGACCGAGGCAAACACCTCGTAGACTAATAAGTTCATTTGTAGGTGCATAAATTTCCCATGTAGAAGAAGCAAGGTTCTGAGTACTACGACTAGCGCCATCAGCGAAGCTAATGTGGGGTAGCGAAGACTCTGACATCTGGAAACCAAGCACAACACAAGGTAAGCGGTCGAGGGCAGAAACCAAATAACGAAAAAGCACACTAAAGTAACACACAAAAAGTATGAAACAATAAAATACAAGAACTCATGCACAGATGATCTAAGCATAGCACTTCTTTAAGTAAATCCCATTTCGGGGTTCACTCAAAGGGATACCGTCGTAGTCCACTAACTCATAGGCTCCTTTCTCCAACACTCATCTGACGATATAAGGACCTCACCACATAGCCTCAAATTTTTTGGCTCCTAGCACATCTCAATCTTGTTCATAAAGGAGAACCAAATCACCTTCAGAGAAAACGTGTGGCTTGACATGTTTGTCGTATTGGGATTTGACGCGTTACTTCTGGGTTTCTATAACTAGGGTGGAATCGTGATAGGTTTCGTTTAGTTGCATAAGATATAACAGATGTTTTTCTTCAGCATAAGTGTTCGAGAGAAGTTCCACGGCTAGATTTAGAGATGGTATCTCACATTCAATCGACAAGATGGATTTGAGGCCATAAACTAACTGGAAAGGTGTAAACCCAGTAGTAGATTTGACAAATGTCCAGTAAGCCCACAATGCTGAAAACAACATCGTGTGCCAACTCGTTTTGTGAATCCCTATCATTCGTCGAAGCATGGTAATGAGGACTTTGTTTATTGCTTCAACTTAGCCATTGGCCTGTGGGTAATAAGGTGTTGAGTTTTCATGGCGAAGACCCAACTTTTCGGTGAGTTATGACATCATGAAGTTTCTAAAGTGGCTACTGTGATCAGTAACGATAGCTTGAGGAACACCAAACTGAGCAATGATGTGATTGAATATGAATATTGTTGTGGTCTTTCCGGTATTGTCGAATGTAAGCATCGCCTCGACCCATTTCGTAAAATAATGTATGGCTACAATAATGTATCCATGCCCCCCAGCCGAGTGAGGGTGACATGTCATGAAATCAATACCCCATTTCACAAAGGGTCCAACAGAGACTACAGGGTGTAAAGGAGTAGGGTGTGATTGTATTTTGTCTTTGTAGGTTTGGCAAGCATGGCATTTTTGGATAGCGATAATACAATCGTTGAATAAAGAAGGCCACAAATTCCTAGCTCATAAGATCTTATTGGCAGTAGCATACCCAGACATGTGACCACCACATGCTCCAGAATGGAATTCATTCAAGGCTTTCTCGGCTTCATCAAATATGAGGCATCGTCAAAAAATGGAGTCAATCCCACGATGATACAGAGTATCACCGAGGATAATATAATGACGGGCTTGGTAACGTATTCAACGGTGGTCAATGCTAGAAAGTATGAATCTAGAGATATATAATGATATCCCCATACCAAAGTTCATCGGAACTGATCAGAAAAAGGGATTCATCAGGTAATGAATCCTCTACTACATTTTCCATCTCAGAATAGGGAAGGTCGCATATCAATTCGGCAAACACCAAGGATTTCTTGGACTTAGCGTGTTCAAATTCTAAGTCAAACTCTTGGAGTATTACGATCAAATTGGAGTATTTACCCCATAGAATTTGGCGTGTAAGAATGTGTTGCATAGGGTTGCAGTTGGAAATCACAGTAGTCTTGCATAAAAGGATATAGTGCCAGAAACGTTGAACAGCTTGGACGACAACCAAGGCCAGTTTTTCAACATGTAAATATTTGTTTTCGGTAGTTGTGAGACTCCGACTCAAATAATAAATGACATGTTCTTCATGAGAATCATCCTCCTGGACTAGAACCATAGCAATGGTAGAGTATGAGGCTACGAGATAGAGGAAATAATCTCGATTGTAGTTGGGTGGGAAAAGTAGTGGCGTATGTTAGAAAAACAGAACTGTGGAGCAATAAAATAAAACAAATGCGAAAACAAAACACAAAAGATACACAATACAATAGAGACACAGATTTACGTGGTTCACCCAGTGTGGGCTACATCCACCAGAGAAATTGCCAGGTCCTTCCTTTATTACTATCCATCATATGAAGGGATACAACCTATAGAAAAACCTGTTGTAACTTCCTCTTCGTTCTCTCACAGTCTCCTATCTCAGAATACAATATTCATCATCAACCATAGCCACAATACATTTCCCTCATAAAAGAGGGTTGCCTTCTAGAGAAAAAAACCCTAGCATAATCTCTATCGTTAGATCTGCGACCTTATAATGAATGGTCCAGATTTACAATGAAATTACAATATACATTTACAAGGCAATTTTTCCTTCGGGGGCTTCGCCCCCGAACCCCCGCTTGCCCCCAGACCCCCCAGCTAGAGGGATAGCCCCTCTGGGCCCCACAGAGGGGGTACCCCCCCTCTACACTCCCCCGCATGGAAGAGTGTACATACTTATGGGGTGTAAATACTACATGGGGTATAAACACGGTTGAAAGTAAAAGACCTATGAATTAGGAAGATAATCAGGCTCCACAACCAACAATATCCCACTTGGAGACTGATCTCAACAACTCCACCACTGTTGTATATGTTGGACTCTGAACCTTCTTGGACCTGGAAAATTTCTCATCTTCATCTTCATTCTTGAAGACCAACTGAAACTAAGCAGGAACTCAATTTCTCTCTGGTTACTCCCTTTGTTAACATGTCTGCAAGATTTTGGCTAGTGTGTATCTTTTCCAACTTCAAATGTCCATCTTCCAAGGTGTATCGTATGAAGTGGTACCTCAATTGTATATGCTTAGTCTTTGAATGGAAGGTTGAGTTGTTTGCAAGATGAATTGCACTCTCACTGTCACAGTGCAACCTGTTATTCTCCTTCTTCTTTCCCAATTCCTCAATAAATCTTTGTAACCAGATCATCTCTTTACTAGCCTCTGTAGAAGCAACATACTCTGCCTCTATTGTTGAAAGTGAAACAACCTTTTGTAGTTTTGAAATCCAACTTATTGTTGTTCCACCTATATTAAAAACATACCCTGTGGTGCTCCTCCTGCTGTCTTTATCACCTGCCATATCTGAATCAACATATCCCTGTAGAAAAGTGTCTGAACCTCCAAAACATAATGCATGAGTAGCAGTACCTCTCAAATACCTGAGAATCCACTTTAATGCCTCCCAATGTTCTTTACCTGGATTGTTCATATACCTGCTCACAACTCCCACTGCATGTGCAATATCTGGTCTTGTGAAAACCATTGCATACATCAAGTTGCCAATTGTTGATGAATAAGGGACCCTGGACATGTATTTTATCTCCTCCTGTGTCTTGGGACACATTTCCTTAGTTAATTTGAAATGGCTGGCCAAAGGTGTACTAATTGGTTTTGCATTCTACATTCTAAACCTCTCCAACACCTTCTCTGTGTACTCACCCTGAGACAATGTCAATTTGTGATTTTTCCTGTCTCTTGTTATTCTTATACCAAGGATTTTCTTTGCAGCACCCAAATCCTTCATCGCAAATGAATTGGCTAATTTCTTCTTGAGCACATTTATATACTGCATATTAGACCTTGCAACTAGCATGTCATCTACATACAATAGCAAGATAATAAATCTTCCATTTTCTATCTTTTTAAACTAAACACAGTGATCAGAATGACATCTACTATAACCCTGTTCTGTCATAAACTTGTCAAACTTTAGATACCACTACCTTGGAGCTTGCTTTAGGCCATATAATCTCTTCTTCAACATGCATACCAAATTCTCCTTCCCTTTGACCTCAGTTGTTGCATAGAAATCTCTTCCTCCAAATCCCCATGGAGAAAAGTTGTTTTTACATCTAATTGTTCAAAATGCAAATCTTCTACTTCCACAAGACTTAAAATAGTTCTAATTGAAGTCATTTTAACAACAGGATAAAATATTTCATCAAAATCTATACCTTTCTTTTGTGCAAACCCCTTTACAACAAGTCTAGCCTTGTACTGGTTTTCTCCTCCATCTTCTTCCTTCAACTTGTAAACCCATTTATTCTGCAATGCTCTTTTTCTTGTGGGAAACTGAACCAAGTCCCAAGTATGGTTATTTACCAAGGAATCCATTTTCTCTTTCATGCCTTGCGCCCACTTCCTTTTGGTTTCTACCTGCATTGCCTCTTCATAACATTATGGTTCACTAAAATCAGTCAACAATAAATAATACAATGAAGGAGAGTATCGTTCAGGGGGTATACTTAACCTGGTAGATTTTCTAAAAACACTTGCAGGTGTTTGAGGTACCTGTTGCTCCTGTTGTTGTACATTTTGATTTTCTGGTTCCTTTGGAAATTCTTTTTCAGTGATCTCATCAAGCAATGTGTATTCTTATTTTTCTTTTTCTTGTTTCTTTCCCTGCAACTGATCTTTGTACATGACCTTCTCATTGAATATGACATCTCTACTCCTAATGATTTTTTTATTTTCGTAATCCCATAAACAATAACCAAAATCATTAACACCATATCCAATAAAGGTACACTTCTTGGATTTTGCCTCAAGCTTTGTTCTATTTTCTTTATCAATATGGACAAATGCTTCACAACCGAAAGTTTTCAAAAAATAATAGTTTACCTTTTTTCTTGTCCATTCCTCCTCTAGAATTCTACCATCCAAAGAGATTGAAGGTCCTATTTTTATTAAGTAAACATCACATCTACCCAAAACTGTAAGGGAAAACCAACATGCAATCTCATACTCCTTGCACGCTCCATGATTGTCCTGTTCATCCTTTCTAACACACCATTTTCTTGTGGTGTTCTTGGAACTATATTCTCTCTACGAATCCCATGGTATGAACAGTAATCATCAAACTCCTTGCTGCAATATTCACCTCCATTATCTGATCTGAGACACTTCACCTTTTTTCCTGTCTCATTCTCAACCAAATCTTTCCATTTCTTAAAAGTATCAAAAACATCAGATTTTTGTCGAATGCAATAAACCCAAGTTTTTCTAGTTGCATCATCAATAAAAGTAATATAATAATGAGAGCCACCAAGATATGATACCTAAGTTGGTCCTCATACATTTGTATGCACAAGCTCTAACCTTTCACTCTTATTTTCTTTTTCGACTCTGAGAAATTTGACTCTCTTCTGTTTTCCATAAACACAATGCTCACATAAGTCCAAATCAATTTGTTTAAGATCTGGCAACAAATTTCTTTTGTAAACTATCAACATCCCCTTCTCACTCATGTGTCCAAGCCTATGATGCCACAGTGTTGTATCCACTTCTGTAGAAGCTAAAGAGATAAAAGAGTCAGTATTACCAGTACATAAATACAATGTACCTACCTTCTCTCCTTTCACTATCACCAATGATCCTTTGATGACCTTCCACGTCTTATCTATAAATATGGATATACAACCTTCACTTGCCAACTGCCCTGTTGAAATTANNNTTTTCCTTAAATCTGGAACATGTCTTACCTCTTTCAACAACCATTGGTTTCCATTGCATTGCTTTATTTTTACCTTTCCCATTCCAACAATTTTGCATGGTGCATCGTCACCCAAATGAACCTGTCCAAAATCACCTTGAACATAGTTTAGAAAATGTTTCCTATGGGGTGTGGCATGAAATGAAGCCCCTGAATCTACTACCCAATACTCAGAAATATTATCTACATAAAGAATCAAAGCATCTTGTAACACATCACCTGTTACATTTGCTTCATTATTTTCTCTCCTACTGTCCATCTCTTTGTTTCTTTGGAGCTCTGTAGTCTTTCTTCAGATGTCCTTTCTTCCCACAATTCTAGCACTCTATATTTCCAAGTCTAGATTTGGATCTGCCCTTCCTAGAATTCCCACGGTTCCCAAAACCCTTTCCTCTATCCTTTTGTCTTCCCCTATTCTCCATGTTCAATAGATTTCCTGATGTCTCACATGTGTTTTTCCATCGCATTTCCTCACTAAGGATAACACCAACAACATCATCAAATTTTAAAGTATTTGAACCAGAGACAGAGTTACTTACAGCCATGACCAAGTCGTTCCAACTTTCTGGAAATGAGCACAAGATTAGAAGAGCCCTGACCTCATCATCAAAGTCCACTTTTACAAAACTTAGTTTATTTGTAATCGTATTAAAATCATTTAAATGATCTGCAACAGACCCACCTTCCTGTTAGAATATAGAAGACGGTGTGCTTGTTTTACCATTAATGATACCTTCGTCACCCAACCATAGGTTGAAGCCTCCCTCCGAGCACCTTAACCTTGACTGAGAATTCCTCCGGAAGAAAACCCTAGGCTAGATAGCCAAACAAAGAGTAGCACATCAATCCCCAAGGATAGCGCATCACAAAAAAAGTTGATCAGATGTTCCAAACCCTAGCCAAGAGATATTCAAGTCAATACTGAAGCTAGTTGTTGTTGCAGCTACACCTGCAACCCTCCTCCAAACCTGCGCACCAAACTGCAACTGCAGTGCGCACCAACTGGGAAACTGTAATTCTGAGATGCTGCAAATGAGAACTGGTGCCCTGTATTTATAGTAATCCTGCCAGTTTTGTTGGGGCCGACTTCTCCTTCTGGATATGTGTTTGTTCAGTATATTATTATTATTTCTGGCTGACTTCTTCTCTTGGAGGCTAATAGCCTAATATAAATTATCTTCTTGAGCCGATAAGGCTTCTAGGGTTATTAGCCAACTCATTAGGGTTTCTCTTGCTTCCCGGAGTCTTCTATTCTCGTTAGGTTCACACATGGGGGTAAATACCTCCCGCAGCTACCATAATATTAACACTCCCTCCTAGCTAGAGAGGTATTTATAGGTAATGGACTTGAGCACAAAATATACCATTTACCTGGTAACATCAATATAGTCATCTAGACTATTTCATGACTAGATCATGAGCATCACCATCATCATCAACTGCATCATCTCTCAAAAACCATACTTCATCTGAGTAGTTAGATATGATGTTGGATAAGTCACTCTCACCATAGAGTGATACAAGAGGAGTAAAAGCTCTGAACTATTTTCCGTCTGGAAAATCTATGTTCATCATTCATTTGAATGATCATTGTCTCAAATAAACTACTAATAGTCTTCAAGGCAATTAGAACAAGGATAGAACACACATGTGTCTATTCATAGTAGTACATAACTACAATCCAGTGGCTAACTACCACATCAAGTAACACACAAGTACTTGATCAACAGCATAAGGTGAAACATATTCACCACAGTAGTCCTCATCTACTGTCATATAGTCTTCATAACAACCATCTGAGAGCATCCTGCATAGAAACAATGTTATGATAAAAATTGTATCATCTGGGCCAATCTTTCACTCACATCTGTGAGATCTGAAGGAATGTCTGCCACCATAGTAGTCTTCATCTGCATAGAAACAAAGTTATGATAAAAATTGAATCAACTGGGCCAATCTTTCACTCACGTTTGTGAGATCTGAAAGAGTGTCTGCCCTCAGAATATAATATCAACAATAATCATCTGAGCCAATCTTTCACTCACATCTATGAGATCTGAAATAATGTCTGCCCTCATTATAGAATATCAAAAATGGGCTATCTGCCCCATTCTTCTCAACCAAGGAAGAAGGATTATTTATAATTTCTGAGCCTGGACAATTTCTCACCCTGGGCTATTCCTCTGACACTAAAAAAAGTGTAGCCTGGAGAGAATGAGTCTACCCTCGAGAAATGTTTGGACCATTCCTTACCCTGGGTCATTCCTCCGACACTAAACAAAGTGTAACCTGGAGGGAATGAGTCTACCCTAAGGAATGACTGTCCTGGACTATTCCCCACCCTGGGCCATTCTTCTGACACTAAACAAAGTGTAACCTGGAGAGAATTAGTCTTCCCTTGAGGAATAACTGTCCCTGATTGTTGAGCCTAGACTACTCCCCACCCTGGGCCATTCTTCTGACACTAAATAAGGTGTAACCTGGAGAGAATGAGTCTTACCTCGAGGAATAACTGTCTGGACCATTCCCCACCCCGAGCCATTCCTCTGACACTAAACAAAGTGTAACCTGGAGAGAATGAGTCTGCCCTCGAGGAATGTATGTCCTGCATCAACCTCCAAAACGGACGATTCTTCGAAACTGCTCACAACTATGAACTTCTAAAGAATGACTGCCCGACGAGGCAAACCATTCTACTTGACCACTACTCAGAGTGACTGCCAAGAAGAATGATTGTCCTAGACCACTCCCCATAAAGGGAAGTAGTTGTCTATGATACATCAGCAATCAGTCTGCCTCCCATGTTAAATACAATGGGAAGTCATTGTCCGTCAGAAATCTCAATCCACTTTCCGAACAAGAAAGCATCTGTCCAATCTGAACTATTTTTCAATTGCAAATAAATGCTCCCTCCTAACTGGGGAGTTATTTAAATCACAAAAATAAATGTTTGCGTACCTTTTTCTAGTTTGGAGAGTCTTCCCTTCTAGTTAATAGAGTTATTTCCACGAGCTCTAGCTTGAGTATGCAAGTCCTTTTGTCTTGCATAGAGGCTTTACCAAAATGTATGCTTATCTGCTCATCTATGGAGATATGTATTGGAGAAATCATTTTCTTCTTTCTGGACTTCATCATGGGTAGTGTAATGCTTGTACTGTAGTCTGGAACATTGTGAAGGCTTCATGTAGATCTGTATAATAGAGTATATCATAGTTGGAGAACTAGAACATATCCATGTGACACGTCTTCTGTCATCATGAGATCTGATATTCTGAGTAGTCATCTTGATGTTATAGGAAATCTTCACCACGCTTATGTTGTGCACTGGAGGTTCTCCACCAAGTTTTCTTCTTCTTATCTGCATACAAGATTCTCTTTCTGATATGCCTCAAAGTCTTGAGATTGCTCTTCATACGCTCTTAATTCAATTTCTCTGGAGAACATTATTTGCATTCACCTGATGTAGAATTCTGACTCATGGATGTTGCGGATAATATAATGACTTATATATAGATAAGTCTGGTGTACTGGAACAATCAATCATCATAGTCTTCTCCCTCCATCTGATAGAATCTTTGGTTTTGGATCTCGTAATGCTTTCATTCATAAGTCTTCCGTACAATGTTCTTCATCACGACTTTCAGTTCTTCTGCTTGATTTCTTTTAGTGAGTTCATATTAGGCTGGCAATCTTGATACAATGACTGGTTGTTCTGGCTTTTCTTTCTTTCTTGGAATCTTCATGTTCTTCTTCATGTTTTTCTTTTAATTTTGGGTCCATGGAGTTTCTTATAGATTCCATGCTCTAGATATTCCACTTCTACCTTTCATCATAGGGTCAAGGATCTGGATGGACAACCAGGAATGCTTTTAAGGCTTCTCTTTGAAGAGGTCTTCTTTTGCGGTTGAGCTGAACACGTACTGTCTTTCATGACTGCTACCATGGATATATATATATATATATATATATATATATATATATATATATATATATCATCATCATCATGTTCAATGGATGATAGGATTATCTCCCTCCTAATCCTTGCTTCATATAAGAGTGCATATAATCGGCTCCCTCCGTCTGATAGAGTCCACGTTTCCATCTGCATATTTATTGTCTTCTGCAATATATATAATTGGCTCTTCTGTCTGACAGAGTCCATGCTTTCGTATTAGTTGTTGTCATAAGTCTTTCTCCAATTTCTCTTGATGTCTGACTTCTAAGTCTCTTCAAGATTGATTCTGATTTCATCTTATCTTGTAATGGATTTCACATGATATATTTCATTCTTTCATGTGTGATATCTAATGATAACTCTTTTCATCTTATTTGTTCTTTCATAGGTATAGTTCTTCTTGGAACACATTATCTTCGAAGAGATAGATATACGAGATATGTACAAGGACGATGCAAGCAAGATATGTATAAGAAAATAAGAAGAGTGTTGTTACCTTTTAGTAGAAGAAATATCTTCCATCCTGCTTAGGTCTTCTTTGCAAGTTCCTTTTCTTCGGAAATCGATGCTTCATGTTTCTCCTTCCTTTTCTTTAGCTCAGGACACTGATTCCTGTAGTGACCGTACTTTTGACAATTGAAGCATTGTATTTCTTAAATGTCTTTTCTTTGTTTTGGCTTCCTTCTTGAATCGAACTTTCTTTTGTCCCTGGAGTTCTTGAATCTTGTTGCGAAGGCTTGATCATCGTACTTCTTTTGAGGTTTCTCTTTTGCATTGATCCTTGATTCTTCTTGAGCACAGCAAGTCCAAAGTTCTTCAAATTTCGGGTACTCCTTCCTTGTGTTCATGCTTGTGGAAAATGCATCCCATGTCTTGGGAAGACCATTGAGTACTATGTTCACC
>ML778206.1:382537-409096 GCA_009831015.1 Picea engelmannii
TTCTTCGATGAGTCAATATGGGAGATGTAGGGTATCAAGTGGTCTTTTATGGAATCCACTATGATACTCATGGCATTGATGTCAACATCTTTGAACTTCTCCATAGATGCAACGTTCTGCGGTTCCTTCTCTTCTCCTTCTTCAAACTCTGGCTTCATGATATTTCCTTTCACAATATCCAACACTTTATTCTTAGAAAGGATGAGGTCAATCCTTGTCTTCTAGCTTGTTCTAAGACTTCATATAGTTTTGCATGGCTTGCTTGACTTGGTCAAACCCTAGATTTGACCAGAAATCCAAACTTCATGTCTTGGCCTTCTGAGAATACCAGGAGATGTGCTAGGCTAGGGCACACTGATCTATCCGGAGATTGGGTCAATCTCATCACTTAAGGTGCCTCGACAAGAGGTTTAGGGTTTCTACAACTGCTTCTACTGATAACCCTAGCTGCAGTGATTTTGGAAACTGCTCCTGCTAGTAACCCTAGCGGCAGTACCTCAATGAGCTCAATATCTAGCGGCTATCTTTCCTTCCAGCATTTTAGGCTGACTGAAGGGGCGTGGGCCCATAACATGTTAGAATATAGAAGATGGTGTGCTTGTTTTACCATTGATGATACCTTTGTCACCCAATCATAGGCCGAAGCCTCCCTCCGAGCACCTTAACCTTGACTGAGAATTCCTCTGGAAGAAAACCCTAGGCTAGATAGCCAAACAAAGATTATCACATCAATCCCCAAGGATAGTGCATCACAAAAAAATCTGATCAGATGTTCCAAACCCTAGCCAAGAGATATTCAAGTCAATACTAAAGCTAGTTTTTGTTGCAGTTGCACCTGCAACCCTCCTCCAAACCTGCGCACCAGACTGCAACTGCAGTGCGCACCAACTGGGAAACTGCAATTCTGAGATGTTGCAAATGAGTACTAGCGCCCTGTATTTATAGTAATCATGTCAGTTTTGCTGGGGATGACTTCTCCTTTTGGGTATGTGTCTGTTCAGTATATTATTATTATTTGTGGCCGACTTCTTCTCTTGGAGGCTAATAGCCTAATATAAATTATCTTCTTGAGCCGACAAGGCTTCTAGGGTTATTATCCAACTCATTAGGGTTTCTCTTGCTTCCCGGAGTCTTCTATTCTCGTTAGGTTCACACATGGGGGTAAATACCTCCCGCAGCTACCATAATATTAACACTTCCAACATCTTCATATTAAATAATCTCTTCATTAGAAATACCTTATTGGACACCGAGGGTTTTTCATACAATTTGGACAATGCGTCCATCAAACCCTTCGTTGTCTTTTCTTTGGAAATATTGAAAGCCACCGATGTTGTCAAGCTCAGCCGTATCATTCCTAAAGCCTTTCTGTCAAGAATATCCCATTCTTCATCCTTCATAGCCGTTGGCTTCTTTGCTATTCCGCCCAATGGTAGGAATAGATCCTTCTAATATAAATAGTCTTCCATTTGCATCTTCCATTACTAGTAGTTTTGGCCGTTAAATTTCTCGACCCTAAACTTTCCATCTTCCGACATTGCTCCCACTCAAACTAGGAACCCTCTTTTCCTGCAAGTTACCTTTCGCTCTGATACCAGTAGTTAGAAAAATAGGATCGTGGAGCAATAAAATAAAACAAATGCATAAACAAAACACAGAAGATACACAATACAATAGAGACACAGATTTACGTGGTTCACCCAGTGTGGGCTACGTCCACCAGAGAAATTGCCAGGTCCTTCCTTTATTATTATCTAGCATATGAAGGGATACAACCTACAGCAAAACCCATTGTAACTTCCTCTTCTTTCTCTCACAGTATCCTATCTTAGAATACAATATTCGCCATCAACTATAGTTGCAATACATTTCCCTCATAAAAGAGGGTTTTGTTCTAGTGAAAAAAACCCTAACATAATCTCTATTGTTAGATCTGCGACCTTATAATGAACGGTCTAGATTTACAATGAAATTACTATATACATTTACACGGCAATTTTTCCTTTGGGGGCTTTTCCCTCGAAATCTTGTTGGGGGGCTGCTTTCCCTCAGACCCCCTAGCCAGGGGGATAGCCCCCCTGAGCCCTGCAGAGTGGGTACCCCCCCTCTGCACTTCCCCATGTGGAAGAGTGTACATACTTCTGGGGTGTAAATTCTTCATGGGGTATAAACATGGTTGAAAGTAAAAGACCTCTAAATCAGGAAGATAATCAGGCTCCACAACCAACAGGGTACGGGTTAAAGTCAGTTTTAAAGCATAGAAATCTTTGTTGGTAGTGGTATCCCATACGAACTTAGAACCTTTCTTGAGAAGTCGAGTAAATCCAAGAGTTAACTCAGCATAGTTTGGGATGAATCGACGTAGAAATTTTGCCTTCCCTTACAAACTTTGTAGCTGGCGGAGTGAGAAAGGAGGAGGGAGATTGAGAATCACCTCAACCTTCAAAGGATCTACCCTGATCCCTTGACGTGAAACAATAAAGCCCAGAAGTCTATCAGATTCTACACAAAAAAAACATTTGTGCGGGTTTAAGCGTATACGGTAAAACCGACATCGAAGGAAAATGGCTCGGAGGTGTGTTGGATGATCAACACGGTGCATGGAATGAGTTGGTAGTTCATCGAGATATGGTTGGACAATGTGCTTTATATCATGAAATGCTTAAGACATAGCACGTTGAAAAGTTGCACTGGCATTCTTTAAACCAAAGGGTAGTTTCCGGTAGGCAAAATTTCCCCAAGGACAAATAAAAGCGGTCTTGTGTTGGTCGGTGGGTACGATATTAATTTGATTATATCCAAAGAAACCATCCATCAAAGATAAGATTTCACTCCCAGTACAATCGTCAATGATCTGGTCAACAAAGGGGGTGGGAAAGTTGTCTTTAGGACAAGCTTTGTTAATATCCCTATAATCAACGCACACGCGGATCATACCTTGTTTCTTGTTAACCAGAACAAGATTAGAAACCCAATCAGTTAGAGCCATAGGGTAAATAAAGCCAACTTTAAGAAGTTTCTCAACTTCAAGCTTGATAGCAGTTGACTTGTGTGGGTGGACCAGACGAAGTCGTTGCCAGACGGTTTTAGCGCTCGGGTATGTCTTAATCTCGTGTGCAACAATGTCAGGGTCAATACTCGGCATTTATTCATAGCTCCATGTGAAGACGTCATAGAATTATTGAAAAAGAGACTTATAGGTGACAACTTCATCGTTATAACATGAATCTCCGATATGCACATTTTTGACAACTCCAAGTTTAATGGATATGTCGAGGGGGATGGTGGGTGAGATATTACTTAAGTTCCCTTCATAGAACATATCGTACGTAGACTTGGGAACGGTGGAAATGATGACAAAGGTCGACGGAGTCGATATCCGTTGGTAACTCTCAATGTTGTGTTGTTCTAGGAAGAGGATGGAACGATGATGTCCATCATCCCAAGGGGTATCTTCCATGGACATAATAGACATAATCATCTCGTCTGTAGAAAAAATGACACGGAATGGATCTGTAGATAAATCACCTAGAGAGGGGGTAGAAGGGGTTGTCGATTGAATGGCTTGATAAGTGGATTCGAACGGACTTAAAGGCATTTGGTCTCCATAGCGAAGATGATCACCTGGGTTGGGTAGTATCCACAGGTCATAAGATGCAGGGGTTTTGTGAACATAGGTGGAAATCATGTTTATCGAGGCGACAAACAGATGTGGAACATCGGATGGTGGAATGGGGAAAGTACCCATAAAAGAGGAATCTTTAAGAAGAGCCACACCATCATTTTCATATCTAGGGGGTGTTTTTGCAATGAAAGGTAGGTTGTTGGTACGTGTATCAGAGTTAAAGAAGGCCAATTGGTCCACCGTAATTACTTTTCCTTGATGTGGGAAACGTATGACATGGAAAAGAGTGGACAAAATTGCACACATGGAATCAATCCAGCTACATCCAAGTAGAAGGTTGTAATCGAGAGGAGAGTCAAAGACCTCAACTTCAAGGTTGACCATTTTTCCTTCTAACGTAATAGGCAACGAAGGGAGGACACCGTAAGGCTTAAACCCAAATCCATTGAAGGCTTTGAGCGTGTTGTGAGATTCGATTAAGGGAGGAGAGCCAATGGCTTTCTAGTAGGCAATAGACATGACACACGTTGAGGCACCCTCATCAATAACTATTCTACAAATGTTCTTATCTGAGACAATAACTTGTATTTGAAATGTGATTTGAGGGGGTAACCTTGGAATGTGATCTTCCAAGTCAAAAATTATTAAATTTGTATCTATAGGGTCAATTCCACCAATAGCTTTCAACAGTGCCTTCTGTTGTGTGGGACAACTATGAAGGACTTCGAGGGCTGACATCGTGGAAGGTGCTTGGGCCAAATCTTTGACAATATTGTAGTTCTGGGAAGCATGCGCATGAGGACTAAAATCAGACTTCCAAACAACACCCTTTGGGGGAGGGCGAAGAACTGTGTCTAGGCTCGGTCGTTCGAGATGAAGAGGACCGTTGGTAGGTGGAGCCGATGGAGATGGTTGGACCAAGGAAGGAGGTATTTCATCAACCTTCTCTTTGGAGGAAGAATAATCTTTGGCTCGAGTGGTAAGTGTGGCATCATTCTTCTTTGAATCACCTGTACACATTAAGAGATAGGATGTATTGGAGGGGGAAGGTTGGTCATGAATGACCAATTGGGCCTGTTGTTGAGAAGGAAAGGGTTGTGACAACACGACCGAGGTAGGTGGTTTCGGGGTTCCTTGAAGGAACTTAGTAACCTCAGCTTGTCTCAGACAATCCTTAGTGTAGTGATCATCACCACAGATAAGACAAGGGTATTGGGGTTTGCGCTTATCCTTATCATCAACAGGTTGTGTTTTGGTCTTCTCAGATTGTGGATTATTTTTATCCTCCTTATTCTTACCCTTCCCTTTTTTGGATTTATTCTTTCCGGCAAGGGTAGATTGAACAGAGTTCACCTCAAAAGTCTTGTCGGTGGGAGGAGTAGGAGATAGAGCACGTTAAACATTAGAAGAAATGGACTTGGGGTTGGTGGTAGAGGCTTGTGCAGAGTAGGGTTGGGCATGGAAAGTGCCAATCACACCATCAGCAGCGTGAGAAGCAGCAGGAGTAGTTGAAGCAGCAGTAGTAGAAGGACGAGGGGCATCAAGGAGAAAATCATAAAGAGTACACGTTTGTGAATAAACAAGATCAAGGTATTGAGCACGACTGATTGCATGTTCTTCTATGACAAATCCACCCATGGCGATGTCATGAGCGATATCATTCACGAATGATTTCATGAACTAGTTTTCCAGTAACTGATCGGGAATTTCAGGTTTGATGAGACATCGTCGTCGTCACCACGTATGAATGTGATTAGAGATGTGAGTGGCTTTGGTTTGTTTGAAAGAACTCAAAATTTCGGTTCTCGTTTCGTATCAGATCAGTAACTGGTAGTGGGTGAGGAAAGCCATGGCGAGGGTGTTAAAGTCAATGAAGAAGCCTCGTGGCTATTCTATATACCACTTCGCAGTGAAACCCATGAGAGTTCGCTGAAAAAGACGTAATCGAATAGAGTCATCCATCAAAGAGTTGGATGAACACCAAAGGTGGAAACTCATTACATGATTGTTCGAGTCCTCTCCTGGTTTACCATCAAACTTAGGAATGTCGAAAGGTAGTTTGGATGGTATGGCGGGCCATTGAGGAGAGTGACGAATAGGATCGTTTAAAATTCTAAACAGATCAGGAAGGTCCAGGGTGGCTAACAAGGGTAACTGTCTATTCACATGGGGGTACTGGTGACTTTGGGGAGGAAGTCCCGTAGGTATACCAGTAGGACCATAAGCAGTTTTCATATAATGCAAAGATCTGGGCAGATTCGGTTGTTGGTACGGAAGCATGTAATTTATAGGGTTATATTGGTTAGGGCGGTTCCCTTGAATAGGGACATTGGGTCTAGCGTTCAAGCCCCAAATGGAATTGTATGGACCTGGATATGGTTGGCATGAACTAGGGGGTATGAAAGAGTTAGCTTGAGGTTGTTTCCCCCCAGTCGATTGAGGATTATTTTGGATAATATAGTTCCAATACTGGGCCAAGTCTGTAGGTATGTTTTTTCCAGTGGGTGGGGTAGGTGGGGGTTTCCCTCCAATCGAAGGTTGTGTCCCAATTGGGATCTGACCTCCAGGGTGAAAATGTCTGCCAACAGGAATCTCGTAATTAGGTGTGAAAGACTTAATGGTGCCACTAGGGTTGGTTCCTCTGATATGGGATGGAAGAGACCCTCTGGAAGGGGGTCAAGGAAGTGTCAGAATAAAACCAGGACCAAGATGGTGCCCAGAAGGAGTGGAAACGCCAGGAGTCCCGGATGGGATTTGTGTAGGCATGGGAATAGAAGCATTCAATGCATGATATCCAGGAGGAAGCTTTGGGGTGAGTCTAGGAGAAAGAGGCATGCCAATGGGGGCCTAGCTAGCCACTGTATTCTCGGTATGAATATTCATAGTATCTGGTACCATTGTATAATGAGCCATTTGAAGGGGGACAATCAAGATATGGTCGGCTAGCTGAGCGTTCGAACCAAGTAAATAATAGGCAGTTATAAAAGGTATCGCATCTGGATCAGAAGTTTTGGGTGGCTTAGGTGTGACAGTGATATCAACGCCTGCTCCTGAGCCAAAGAGATCCCGTCTAAAAATGTCAGTAGTCCAAAAAGGATCCTGACCTTCATGGCCTGTGAAAGGTCCGATTGGTAATCCATAAGACTCAACAACAATATCTTTGGATGAATTTACTCGAACAATACGTCTCACAGAGTCGGGAGGAAGTCGCAAGCCCTCTCAAGAATCTTTAATTCGGAACTGTTCTAAAGAGTCAGTTATTTCCAGTCGTGGAGTGGCAATGTCTTGGACTTCACTCTATTGAGGAGAGCCCTCCGGTGAGTTGGTAGGCAAGGTTTGAGAACCTTCCAGATATTCTAGGGGTAGTCCTTTCATTCTACATGAATGGCATGGAGGGTCAATGGTGATCAAGCAAAAATCTCATGAAAGAATTTCTATGGCCAACTTATGGAAACAAATAGCACGCACTAGTAAAATCTAGGAATCAAAACAAGCAAACAATACCTTCCTATTCTGAAATCACTAGTTGGTGATGAAATCCAATGTCGTGACATCGAGACAAGAAGGGGCTGGGATAGGGTGGAAAAGTTACGTTGACGACCTACTTAACGGACTTATACCTTGGTGCAGGCTCCCACACATAATCGTGGGTATACCCTCCAAGGAGCCCGAGTGAGTCTGGCCAACATCGATTCCAGGTGCCATGAAGACATACCCCTCCATAGTCACCTTGTGTAAGATGCTAACAAGATAGGCTACTAAAGTTACCACAAGCAACAATGATCCCTGGGGGGACAATCGACATTTCGATCCACATGCAAGGGCAGGGTATCTAGCTCGAAATCAACTTGAGAGGTGTCCACTCATCATTGTGGGTATACCTTCAAGCGACCCTTGTAATACATGCAATCTCTACACCAAGATCAACAAAGCAAGGTGAGTAACTCTGTCAATCTCAATGCGACCTCAGGTTTGACCCTTGTGTGAGAAGGGCTTCCCAGGACAAAATGTTGCAAATGGAATTTGGCACTCCCTATCACAAGATACTATTGTGTGTTTTGTGCTTTGGAGAGTGTGTCTCACTGCCTATTCCAAAGCTCTAGCCTAGCTAATGTTGGTGCAAAAGAGCCCTAGAAAATGTTACTAGTTGAATTTTAAAGCTGCGCAATATTATTAAAGGTCGTTTGTTATGCAAGAGGGAGACGGAAATGAAACCAATGTTGTGTAAGACTCTGACCCAACAATGCGTAAATAGAAACAAATGATACAAGTTTTCGTTCGATGAATTCTATCTATAGCAGGGAAAGAGGAGATTTCTAGAACAATGCAAACTACGATGTAAAATCTCTTTTGAAATGTAGTACCAAACAATCATTGACAATGTAAATTCACTATTCGTTCTCTTTCAATACTTTAACGCCAATATTTTCTGAATAAATGATTGCTTAAAAGAAAAATACTTTAATTTTTTTTTTGTTATAAACCCAAAAATGGGGATGGAACTAAGAAAAAGTAAGCAGTCAATGAAAATAAAATACTCAACAACTCCCAAATTGATCTTTCAATGAAGATAAAAATAACAAACTGACAAGAAAAAATCTCTTCAAATGCACATGAACGAAAAATTTCCAAGAAGCAAGCAATCTAAAAGGATAATTAATCCCAACTTTTAATCCAATCAAAAGGATTTTGACCAAACAAACACTCGGATCTCAGAATCTGAGATTATACCCTTTTTGATAAAAGGTCAAAAAGCAAAAATTGGGGAAAAGAGTAAGAAGAATTTTCGATCTCTGAAAACTAATCAATCGCAAGATTTGAAGTCAAGAAACAGTCAAACACTGGCAAAAGAAGTTCTTCCCAGGTAAACAAAGAAATCTGGGGATCAAAAATATAAGAAGACCTAATCCAAAAATTTTACAAATGAGTTCGCAGCCTGGTAGTGGAGTACAGTGCAAGAATTAGGGATTATCGCAGTCTAGATACAGGCAAGGTGCAAGAAGGTCGCACTGAACTGAACAGTAGGGTGTGAACATCAATGATTCTCGCAGACCACAAAGAGGTATAGTGCAAGAAGGTTTGTAATCAAGAAAAATTTGGAAAAAGGACAAAAAAATTGAGTGAACTTCTAGGTCCAGAGATTTTATATGGGTCTCCTACAGACTCAGAGACTGATTGGCAATGAAAAAAGTAGGCTAAGAGCAAATGGCCAACAAAAAAACACAAAATGATTTTTTTCCCAGTAGAGTCGCCAATTTTGTTATAGGATAAATCGGTATATGTGGACACTAACAGATCTCCCTAGATCCACCTAGATCTAGAACAAAACAGGACAGGACATGACACTTTCCCTAAGAAACTATCATTGAATTTACTACCAAAGGAGGAACTACCTTTATATCACTTCCTTAGGTCTTTATTGTTCCTACTTCGCTCTGGTGCTCTTGCGAGATTAGATCCAAGACAACACAAACCAACCAAAGTGAAGATAGTAAAGTATATTCAATGATAACCTATGCATATGATCAAGGAATTATGCAATAAAATAAAATTGATTTTATGGGAAAGGGACATGCCATTGTATTATATTAAATGAAAGTAGAAGATACAACCAGATCGCCTTGATGTCACAAGCTTCCTTTCGATGGTCCTTTTTTCTAACACACACAGTTGCTCCAAACTTGCATGAAGAAGATCCATTATGGCTTGATGGACAAATGGAGGCCTCAACCATCAATTCAAACAGGATTCCTCCCACAATTCTGAATCTATTCTTTCATCAATTCTCTATTCAATATTGCTTAACCTCTTCCTTGAGAAACCTTTCATTATATAGGAGAAGGAGAGATGGTTAAAGGGATGAGGATGATCCCACTAAATCTGAGAAGTCAGTAGTATGCCAACCATGTGAATTCCAACTCATTTTCTAGAATATCCTCTTCTAGAACCTTCGTAACTTCCTCTTCCTTTTAAGCTTTGAAACTGGTTTGCACCCTACCTATAGAGAAAACTGCAAACATCTCACACTCCAAGTATAGGGTTGCCTGCGAGGATTAGGGTTTCTCGCACCCTACAATACATGTGGCCTGTGAACTCATCTTAAAAATATGTTTTATGGAAGAAGACAACAGTCACTTTTCTCAGGCAAAAGGTCCTTATGAGAGCCTGAACACATAACTGTAGAGACATCACCAGAGCGACCAAAATAATGTGTAACAAGTACCAAAAGTTCTTAGTGGGTGTTAGGGACCTAACCCCTCAAGTAGGTAGAATAATATATTCTGATGTAATAAAGGTCAATATTAATAAGGCCTAGAAATAAGGAAGAATAAGTCGAATGTAAGAAGACCTAATAGAATCTTTCGCTTCTAGAAGGATCTTCCTCTAGATGGTTCTTTTGATAGACATATTTAGTATAAATAGGAGTTGAGGGTATGAGAACTGTTGTCTTGGATATTATTGTAATAGAGCTCTACTCTGCTAGAGGTTTCCCCCTCGAAGAGGCAAGTGAACATTGTTCTCAGTAATCTAAGTGCTCTTTCTGGTGTTATTCTGGTGTCATTTTGGTATTATTGTGGTGTTGTTCTGGTTATATTGTTGCTCATCTACCATTTCTAGAATTTTATTTATGTTCTTCATACTTTTTATATATGGAATATTACAAGTGGTATCAGATCACTTTCCTTGGCAGAAAATTGTGGGTTAATTTTTTTCAGGGTAGAGATGTATTTTGGCATCTTTAAGCTAGAGATATGTCGTTATGCACATAAACCCACGGTCGTGGATTCATACACGCAATAAATAAAAGTGGTACTTAAGCACACATCTTTTGGACACCCTTGTAACCCATGTTGGTACCCCTTCGAGTGGTAGCTCATCAAACAACACATGTATACGGATCGGCCTAGATTTCTTGAAGCCCTATTTAGATAAACAGATTCGTCGCCTGACTGCTATAGTTCCACCGAGAACAACACTCGGGAAATACACTCTAGTACTTGGGTAGTTGGGTAGTATGACCAAGGGCATGGTCTAGCCTCCTTAGTTGGTGCCCTAAGATATTGGGCCGAGTACTACTGTTGGACCCCGCGCGTATATCAGAGAGTTATAGCATAGGGAAAACCCTTGTTTGTAGAACCCTTGAATACCTAACCCTTGGGGACGGAAACAAAAAAACAAAACAAACAAGATCTATTTACGTGCAACTGTGTCTCATGAATGGTTATGATCTCCTCTAGTTTGGTTTCTTTAGACCTAACCAAAAGATGGATATGTAGCTCTTCTTTTCTATACTTCTTCAATTCAATTTCTCTCAATTCCCCATGCTAACGAAAAAATGATAGTGCCATGAGTTGGACATCTCCTACATATGGGTTTGGGTTCCATTTGTAGGGATGTGGAAGGGAAATGTTATGTAGATAGAATTTACACAATTTATCCCTCACATATTCATCATTATTTTGACATATATCAAGAAATTATTTTGGGGTCTCTATTTTATATGCAACTTGATATTCTAGACTCTACAAATGAACTTTGTACCACTTCTTTCTTAGGAAACGGACACAAAATTTGGTTGGCTATCTGCAACTCAACATCTCCTCTGGTAGTTAGGCCATTTTGGTGATGGATAAATTTATTATCTCCACCCTATCCATTTGAGAAACAAATTCATTTTTGGTTATTTCCAACTCTTCCTTAAAATATTGACTTCTATTTCTATATATTTACTATCAACTCCTTGCATTTTCATAGTTTGGAAATTTTCTTGCAAGTGGTGGAGTTATTTCTCTACGTCCTCTCTTCCACCTTGTACCTATTTACTTTTGTCCAAATTATATATTTCTATACTTTTCCACTTGAGGGATTTATCATTGGTTGATTCCAATTCTCTTAAAGTGAGTTGTAAGGTTGTTTATGTAGTTGGTGTTGTATTTTACTCTATAGGTTCCTCTGATGGAATTCATGTAGGACTGGGTGATTCCTCTACATTTACTATGGAAGAGGAGATTGGTGTTATTAGTTTAGGATTTACTTGGGATCTAATCCTAACTCTCTTGTATAACTTCCCACTCTCCCTTTAAGATAAGGTTTTTATTTTTAGTGGACTGTTTGGTGGTGTTCTTAACTTAATAAGGGTGGCTACCACTTCCTTGTCCATAGCTTATACCTTAACCTTTTTTTGATATTTCCTTTTATTGGGGGTATTAGGTTTTTTTCCCTTCTTCTTCCTCTTGGTATCCCTTTCAAGGCTAGTATCTTGAGAAGGTTTATAATATTATAGAAAATCCTATATATCCATATCTACAAACTCTTCCCATGATACCTTGACAATTTTCTTTTCTAAGGAATAAAAAACTATGTAGCTAATGAGGTCGTGATGTGCAAGGGCATCATTCTTGCTTATTTTTACCTTTGAAATCATTTCTCTCAGGGACTATAGGATAAAATATGGGACACTTAATTTTTATTCAAGCTTTTAGTGAAACAAGTGTCTTAGTCGATGCAAAAATTTCAAGTGTTAGGAATATACTACACTTAATCTTCCCTCACAAGTGATATACTTGAGAAAACGATAAGCCACTTTACACCAAGATTCTAGTAGGAATTCTCTTTTTACCCCATTCTTATCCCCCATAGGATCTTCATAGCTCAGAAAGAAAAGTTCCTTGGCATCTGTGGCCTCTTGTCTCTCCTATTTATCCCAATACAAGCCCATAGGTATCCTTGAAACTCTACGAATGCAGGATTCATTAGCATGTAGTTCCAGACCCCTGATTATTGTGACATATTTTTTTTGTTGTTTTAGTCACTTGGGTGAGAAAAAATAACATTTTATATAGTAGAGGCTTCTACACTATAGACAGAGAATTGATTAAATTTAGTCCGTAAAGAGATAACTTGTAAATAATAAATTAAAGAGACAAGAATATGAGAAAATAGATACAAGAATAAGAAAAATAGACAAAAAGATGGGGAAGCAAGTATATTCTCTTTTTCCAATAAACAAGGATATGGCCTTGGATTTACACTTTGGAAGATTGGATAGAGCATATGGACTCTCCTCTCCTCCTTGGGAGGGTTATTTTATGTTCTTGTGAAATTATCTTCTCTCTCTAACAAAGAAGTGTGTATGAGCTCTTCATGGGAAGAGGAAAAACATGGTGGGTATGTGTTATATTATTTGCATGATTATCCCAAGTATTGTACATTAGAATGGGAGAAAAGGGGGGGCACCTGCCCCCCCTATTCATAGGTTTGGGGGCATATCCCTTGAGAATTTGTTTTTTGGGTTGTTTTTTGTGGGGTGAGTTATAGGGTTGTTTTTGTAGTTGCTATTGTATTTTCCTTTGTAGGTGCCCCTGATGGGATGCCTATAGGACTAGGCGAGTCCTCTACATTTACTATGGAAGAGGAGATTAGTGTGATTAGGTTAGGAGTTTCTTGGGATCTAGTCCTATATCCAATGTAGAACAACCAACTTTCCCTTTGAACTGAGGTTTTGATTTTAGTGGATTGCTTGGTATTGTTCTTAACTTAATGAGGGTGACTATTAGGGACCTAACCCCTCACGTAGGTAGAATAATATATTTTGATGTAATAAAGGTCAATATTAATAAGGCCTAGCAATAAGGAAGAATAAGTCGAATGTAAGAAGACCTAATAGACGCTTTCTCTTCTAGAAGGATCTTCCTCTAGATGGTTCTTTTGATAGACATATTTAGTATAAATAGGAGTCGAGGGTATGAGAATGGTTGTCTTGGATATTATTGTAATAGAGCTCTGCTCTGCTGGAGGTTTCCCCCTCGAAGAGGCAAGTGAACATTGCTCTCAGTAATCTACTTGCTCTTTCTGGTATTATTCTGGTATCATTTTGGTATTATTGTGGTGTTGTTCTGGTTATATTGTTGCTCATATTCCATTTCTAGCATTTTATTTATGTTCTGCATACTTTTTATATCTAGAATATTACAAGTGGTATCAGATCACTTTCTTTGGTATAATATTGTGGGTTAATTTTTTTCAGGGTAGAGATGTATTCTGGCGTCTTTAAGCTACAAAGATATGTTGTTACACGCATAAACCCGCGGTCATGGATTCATACACGCAGGAAATACAAGTGGTACTTAAGCGCACATCTTTTGGCCACCCTTGTAACCCATGTTGGTACCCCTTCGAGTGGTAGCACATTAGATAGCACCTGTATACAGATCAGCCTATATTTCCTTAATCCCTCCTTAGATAAATCAATCGATCAACTAACTGTTACAGTGCCACCATGAATAGCAATAGGGAAGATACTCTCTAGTACCTAGGTAGTCGGGTAGTATGGATAAGGGCACGGTCTAGCCTACTTAGTTGGTGCCCTTAGATATTGGTTCGAGTACTATTGTTGGACCCCACACGATATCAGAGAGATATAGCACAGGGAAAACCCTTGTCTGTAGAATCCTTGAATACCTAACCCTTGGGGGCGAAAACAAAAAAACAAAACAAACAAGATCTATTGTCACGCAACTAGGTATCCTACATTCGAGTTGCCAAATCACTACACATTTCTTCCTGATTAAGCATTTGGGAATTTCATCACTGTAGTATTCTTCAGACCGAAGTATAACTCCACAGGTGTAAAAAAAACGAGTCTAGATTTTGTTGCACCATTATTTGAGACCTATTTCATTGGATTTATCTCTTCTCCCTTATCACATTCATACCTATCATTTTTCATCAAATTTTTTGACCCCACCCACCCCTTTGCGGTTCCCTTGTCATCATGGCCCATACCCATAGCCAAGACTTGGAATATCACTTCAATACCTTGCAATATAATTTCACGGAGACCCAACAAGAAATGAGACAGCTCAGTGCCAATATTTCCACCATCAATAAAAACATGCATTCCTCCATCTCTGCATCAATCAAGGAACTCAAAGAATACCTCAAACAAGAAATTACTAGCCAGCTTGAATCTATCACTTCCATGATCTGCAATAAGTTGGATATCCCTGCAGATCCCACTTTATCTGACCCACCTTTGCATATCGAAGCAAAAACTTCCTCTAATTCCCATAATTTTCATCCCCATCGCTTGCAGCGTGACCTACGCCTTTCGCGTGTGGATGTGACCAAATTTGATGGCTCGGATCCCACTAGTTGGGTAACTCAAATGGAACATTATTTCTCTTTGTATGGCATTACAGATGACTTGGCCAAACTCCGGTATGGTGTTCCCCATCTATATCAAGAACATTAGCAATGGTGGCAATGGAGAAAAATTGCTCGTCAAGGGTATGTTGTTTGGACACACTTTGTGGTAGATCTTTATGAACACTTTGACACTGAAACCAACCATTTAGGTCGTTTGACAAAGTTGAAACAATATGGCACAGTGGAAGACTTTATAGTTGCTTTTGAGCGACTGGATTTTCGTACAGAGGGCATGTTTGATGCTTTTTTCCGAGAATGTTTTATTAGTGGCCTCAAGGATGAGATTCATTCCCATGTCCTCATGGATCGGCCTCAGAGTTGGGTGGAAGCTACTAAACGAGATAAGGAAGCACAACAGGTTTTCTCTTCTCAAAATTGGAAACCCTCATTTATTTCTCGCACTAAACCAATAAATCCCACTCCTCCTTCTACTCCACTAAAGATCCAAAAATTGACCAGGAACGAAATGGTTGAATGCCAACTCAAAGGCCTTTTTTATAATTGTGATGACAAATATTTTTTAGGACACAAGTGTAAGGAACAAAATCTTTTTATGGCCATCTCAGAGGATGTTTCGAAATAGGATGTTGAATCCCCCCTTGTGTCTGAGTCACATGAACCCACTGGCATAACCCCTCCCTCAGACCCTCCCGAAGTAGATCTGGTCATTTCCCTAAATGCTCTCACTGGATTCTATGCTCCCCAAACCCTCAAACTAATTTGCTACATCAAGCATAGGAAGGTCATTATTCTTGTTGATAGTGGAAGCACCCATAATTTTATTCATCCCCGCATTGCCAAAGAAACTAATTGCTATATCTGTGTAGTCAATAATTTCCAAATCATGATTGCCAATGGCAGGTTCATGAAATGTGGAGGGCATTGTGAAAATGTGTGTCTCCAAATTGGTGACTACCACCTGAAATCTCATATGTTTTCTATCGACATGGGTGGTTGTGAAATTGTGTTGGGTGCAGAATGGATAAGGACTTTGGGTCCCATTCTCGTGGATTTTAAGTAATTAACCATGCAATTTGACTAGGACGTCCAACAATATAAGTTCCAAGGCATCACTGTCGGTTCCCTTGAGATCATTAGTTCCCATCACATGGAAAATCTGCTCAAAAAAGGTCATTCGGGCATTATTTTCCAACTACATGTCATACAAGCAACTAAGACACCCTCTATGCCACAGGACCTCCAATCCATCCTCTCTAAACATCAAGTTATTTTTTCCACTCCCCAGGGAATCCCTCCTTCCCATGGTGTTCATGATCATTCCATTCCCCTTGTCCCAAGAAGCCTTCCTCCCAATATTCATCCCTATCATCACCCCTTTTCCCAAAAAAATGAAATTGAGAAAATGGTTCAAGAAATACTTAACGCAAGTGTTATCCACCCTATTACGAGCCCATAATATTCTCCTATGGTCATGGTCATTAAGAAATAAGTTTCTTGGCGCATGTGTCCACACTTCTTCACCATCAACAAACTCACCATTAAAGACAAAATTCCCATTCCTGTCATTGATGACCTCTTGGATGAATTGAGTGGTGCCCAATTCTTTACTAAACTTGATCTGTGTTCTGGCTACCACCAGATCTGTATGAAAGAGGTATACATTCCTAATACTTCCTTTAGAACTCATGAGGGCCACTATGAGTTTTTGTTCATGCCCTTTGGCTTGTTTAATGCTCCCTCTACTTTCCAAAGCCTCATGAATCATGTCTTCCATCCTTTTCTCCATCATTTTTTCTTAGTTTTCTTTGATGATATCCTCATCTATAGAAAAACCTGGACAGACCATATTTCTCATGTGGATCGAGTTCTCCATCTACTCTCTCAGCACCAACTTTTCCTGAAACAATCTAAATGTTCTTTTGGCACCTCAGAAGTCGAGTACTTGGGTCATATTGTTGGCAAGGATGGCGTCAAGGTGGATCCAAAAAATATTGAAGATATGCAAGATTAGCCTCACCCAAAGAATCTCAAAAGATTTCATGGATTTTTGGGATTAACAAGTTATTATTGCAAGTTTGTTAAGAATTATGGAAAGATTTTGGCCCCTCTCACTGCACTCCTTAAAAAGAATTCTTTCACCTGGACTCCAACAGCTGCTCAAGCTTTTCAAACCTTGAATATGTCCATGTGCACCACTCCAGTCCTAGCCCTTCCTGATTTCACAAAGACCTTTTTCCTGGAATGTGATGCTTCAGGGAAAGGAATTTCCATTATCCTTATGCAAGAGGGCCAGCCTTTGGAATTTACCAGCAAACAACTCTCTGAATGAAATTTGGGCAAATCAATCTATGAAAAGGAAATGTTGGCTATTCTACATGTCATTGATCTTTGGCGCCCTTATCTATTGGGGCAACGCTTCCAAATTAAGACGTATCATCAAAGCCTCAAGTATTTACTAGAATAACACATTTCCTCCCCAGAGCAACAAAAATGGGTGACTAAGCTCTTTGGATATGATTATGAGATCATTTACAATAAAGGAAAAGATTATGTGGTTGTGGATGCACTTTCCCGAAAATACGAAGATGAAGGGTCCATTTTTTCTCTCTCCTTCATTGTACCAGATTGGCTCCAAGCCATTCGCAAAGAATGGCTACATGATCCCAAAAGTTCGCATCTGATACAACAATTGCAGTCCAATTCTCTAGTTTCCCCAAGGTAATCTTGGCTCCATGATGAGCTTCGATACAAAGGTCAGTTGTATTTAAGTAAACAGTCAAAACTTAAATCCACGGTACTTTCTGAGCTTCATGCTACACCCACAGTTGAGCACTCTGGGTTTACCAAAACCTATGACAGGGTCAAACATTCTTTTTTCTGGGATGGTATGAAACAGGACATTCATAATTTTGTGGATGAATGTGATGTGTGTCAATGCAATAAGGGAGAAACAGACAAATCTCTTGGCACACTACAATTGCTTTTGATTCCACCTACTATTTGGTGGGATATCTCTATGGATTTTATTGTAGGCTTGCCTAAATCGGGCAATAAATCAGTTATCATGGTGGTAGTTGATCGCCTTTCCAAGTATGCTCATTTATGTGCTCTTCAACACCCATTTACAGCATCCATTGTGGCTAACTTTTCATGGATCAGATCTTCAAGCTACACAGAATGTCGCATTCTATTATTTCTGATCGCGACCCAACTTTCACCAACAATTTTTGGCAAGAACTGTTCAAGCTACAAGGCACCCAATTGCATCTTATCACAACTTATAATCCCCAAACTGATGGTCAAACTTAAGTTGTCAACAAGTGTTTGGAAACATATTTGAGGCGGTTTGCATCGGAAAAGAAAAATCAGTGGGCTCAATGGTTACCACTAGTGGAATGGTGGTACAACACTTCATACCATACAGCTACCCGCATGACTCATTTTAAAGAAGTATATGGACAAAATCCGCCTTCATTTCTCTCATATTTACTAGGTGTATCGAAGGTCCAGGCAATTGACCAAACGCTTACAATTCTAGAGGCTATTCTTCATACCGTCAAAGAGAATTTGATCATGGCCCAGAATTGGATGAAGCAACAAGTAGATCAAGGTTTCTTTGAATGTCAATTTGCAGAAGGGGATCAGGTGTTTCTTCGACTACAACATTACAAGAAAAATTCCCTCAAGGCTAACCATTGTCAGAAACTAGCGCCCAAATTTTATTGTCCTTATATTGTTCTCAAGCGTGTGGGACAGGTAGCCTATCATTTAGATTTTCCTAGTCATTCTAAGATACATCATGTTTTTCATGTTTCCTGCTTAAAGAAGGTGATTGGAACTAAGTTCCAAACTCAAACCAACCTTCCTGAGTTGGATGAAGAAGGCTCCATTTGGCTACAGCCAGAAGCAATTTTGGACCAACGTGAGCATCGCCTACGTCATCGAACCATCAAGGAAGTGTTATTCCAGTGGAAAGATACAACCCCAGCAGATGCCACTTGGGAACTAACTACCATTTTTCAACAATTTCCACATCTCAAGCCTTGAGGACAAGGTTGTTTTTAAGGGGGAGGACATGTTAGGGACCTAACCCTTCAAGTAGGTAGAATAATATATTCTGATGTAATAAAGGTCAATATTAATAAGGCCTATCAATAAGGAAGAATAATTCAAATGTAAGAAGGCCTAATAGAATCTTTCACTTCTAAAAGGATCTTCCTCTAGATGGTTCTTTTGATAGCCATATTTAGTATAAATAGGATTCGAGGGTATGAGAACTGTTGTCTTGGATATTATTGTAATAGAGTTATGCTCTGCTGGAGGTTGCCCCCTCGAAGAGGCAAGTGAACATTACTCTCAGTAATCTAAGTGCTCTTTATGGTGTTATTCTAGTATCATTTTGGTATTATTGTGGTGTTGTTCTGGTTATATTGTTACTCATCTGCCATTTCTAGCATTTTATTTATGTTCTGCATACTTTTTATATCTGGAATATTGCAGTGGGGAGGTGTAATCCAAATGGAACTTGAAAGACTCAAAAAATAAAATTTCTCAAATGATCATGAAAATGACACTATCTTGAATTTCTCATCGTAATCTTTCCAGCGGCGCAAACGGATCGAAAAATGGAGTCTGTATGCAAACGTTATTGTAATCTAAAGTTTGACCCAAACTTTAGATTGCGATAACTTTTCCATACAGACTCCATTTTTCGATCCGTTTGCATCGTCGGAAAGATTACGATGAGAAATTCTTGATAATTTCATTTTCTTGATCATTTGAGAAATTTGATTTTTCAGTCTTTCAAGATCCATTTGGATCACACCTCCCCACTAAGACCTTTTGGTCCTCCAAAAGGATATTAACCAGTCATCAAGTGTGGGATAGGCCACCCCACTTATTCTTTGTCATAGGCCACCCCACTTGTTCTTTGTATTTAAACTATGTCATGTGCACCTGTCTCATCAAGATCAATTTAAAAACAATAATGGCAACTGAAAACGAAGTCTGTATGCAAAAGTTATCGCAATCTAAAGTTTGACCCAAACTTTAGATTGCGATAACTTTTGCATACGGACTCCATTTTTTGATCTGTTTGTGTCGTCAAAAATCTTATGACAATCACTTCACGATCATGTCGTTTTCTTGGTCATTTGAGAAATTTGATTTTTCAGTCTTTCAAGATCCATTTGGATCACACCTCCCCACTAAGACCTTCTGGTCCTCCAAAAGGATATTAACCAGTCATCAAGTGCGAGATAGGCCACCCCACTTGTTATTTGTCTTTAAAATCTGTCTTGTGTACATGTCTCATCAAGATAATTTGCAAAACAATCATGAATCCATTTTTCGATTTGTTTGCTTCGTCAGAAATCTTATGATGAGCACTTCGTGATCATGTCATTTTCTTGATCATTTGAGAAATTTGATTTTTGAGTCTTTCAACATCCATTTGGATTACACCTCCCCACTAGACCTTTTGGTCCTCCAAAAGGATATTAACCAGTCATCAAGTGCAGGATAGGCCACCCCACTTGTTCTTTGTCTTTAAACTCTGTCTTGTGCACTTATCTCATCTTGATCAATTGCAAAACCTGTCTGATATCTTTGAAGAGGTATCATAGCAGGTTGACGGTTGGTTTTTAAGTTTGCATGATTACTAGGGAAAAGTTGAATCATGGTGAAGGAAATCTTGTAGAAAGGGATCCATAGATTGGATTGATAAAGAGGACTTCTCAAAGTGAGGATATGGCATCGAAATAAGGCATGTCTCAGAATGAGATCGAGTTGCAGAAAACTTTATTCACCTTGTTTGAGATGGTAAAGGTCTTATATGAGGATTACTTGGAATGGAAGAGGCATTTCCAAGGGGAATATTCTAAACAAGACAAAAGTGAAGAAGGATAGGATCCTCCTAAACCTCCTCCTTCACCTCCTTCTTCTCCATCAACTTCTTCTTCTTCAAGTACAAGTTCCAAATCCACCGCAAGAAAACATTCACATAAACATAAACATGATATGCCTTTACTTAATCTTGATGTGAAGTTTGAATTACCCATGTATGATGGTGAAGTCAATGCAGAGAGGCTTGATAACTAGGTTAGATAGATGGAAGTTTATTGTAGTGTGCAACAAATCAAGGATGAGGCAACTTAAATCAAATTGGCATCGCTTCGACTTGCAGGCACAACACTCGTCTGGTGGCAAGGAAAGTTGCAAAATGGCACGCAACAAGTGGGTAATGCATTTCCATCATGGAAAGGTTTTGTTTTTGCACTTAAAAAGCAATTTTATCCTTTGGGTTATAAAGAGAAGGCTTTAATTTAATGGCAAGGTATTAAACTAAGAAAGGGGAAAATAGTGCAAGAAGACAGAGATGAATTTCGTAAAATGGCATTAATGTTAGACATTCCATTACACACCCAAGAAACTCTTATGAAGTATATAGGAGGTTTACCTGCACACATTTGTAACACTGTATTTATATTTGGAACTACTAATCTAGATGATGTTTTTGTTCAAGCAACATACATTGAGTCAGGGAAAACTGGAGTTAGCATATCAGGGGAATCGTCTTTCATAAAACAGGACAAAAGAAAGGGGAATGGAAAGAAAGCAAATTCAGTGACAAAAAGGGAAGAGAATATCTCTTGCAAACATTGCAAGAAAGAAGGCCATGATTATGATCATTGATGGTAAATGCATCCCAAGAAGAGACTGAAGTGGTTCAAAGAGAGAAAAGGGAGACAAACAGTTGCAGTAGCAACATGGCCAACAAACTTGGGATCAGATTCGGGTGATGAGTTTAAAATCATAGCAATTGGTTTGACGGGTAAAATTGGTGATGGATATGATTCTAGAAGTAAATTGTTTCACATAAGGGTCATAATGAGGCATGCTAAGGTCGACACATTGATAGATATTGGATCTCAATCTAACTTGATTTTAGAGGAAGTGGTTAAACAATTGGGATTAAACACTCATATGCATCATAAACCTTACTCACTTAAATGGATAAGCAATAATAATAAATTTCACATAACAAACACTACTACATATGGGCGGATTATTCCACGAAATTTTTCCACGTTTCCATTATTTTCATCTTTTTTTTAAATAGGGCAGCATTTTCGTCGATATTGCCACGAAAGTTAGTCGCAATATCCATGAATAGGTTGTTTTAACTTGGTCGGGATTTTCGTTGCTATTGCCACGAACTTTCATGGCAATAGCGACGAAAATTTTGCCTATCTCATTGGGCGGTGTTAACGGCTAGTTGAATATTTGATCTATATATACCTGACTTTAAGAGACTTTGTGACACAATTGCTATAGTTGCGACACTATTCTTGGATTTTGTTTGAGTTGTTTATTTTTTCTGTCACCCACCAGTTGAACAAATCCAATTCTCGATCTACATAGCTCGGATTTTGAACTTGCAAGGTTAGTATGTTTTTTTTTTTTTTATGTACTCATTTAACTTGTAAATTTTTGTTCAAATGTCCAAATTTCATGTAGCTTGTTTTTTCCTTGATAATATATTATATGTGTAGTACCATATTTCATGTCTTTGGTTTTTGGATCTTGTTAGTATATTCTATGGAAAAGGGTATATGGATTCCATAATATTCTAGGTGTATGGAATCCACATACCCTTTTCCCTTCAATTGTAGCTAGAATGTCTCTCTCTTTTCATTGATAAAGATATGGAAGTGCTCTTGAAACTCAACCCTAATCGATGAAATGATAGTAATTGATTGTCATTTTCTTCTCTCTTTTATTTTTAAGAATTAACAAAAAAACACCAACAAAGCTTGATTGAAGCTTTGATACCACTTGGTACATCCCTAGTACCCACATGGGATCACACTTGCATAAATTGAAAATAATATAACAGTGACAATAATGGTTGGGATACTTGCACACCTAATGGTTGTCTAGCACTTACTAATTCAATTAAATGAAGGAAGAAATCTCCATGAATAAAATCTTGAAGTTAATTGTTATATTGATAAATGATAAGTTATGGTATATATAAGATAGGGAGGAAACTCATGTTTATAACAATAATATACATAAACACTAACCCTAAACTTATGTTAGCTATATATGTCATTATTATATAAAGGAAACATCTGTACACATATGACCTTATTATAAAGATGTTATCTATGTCATGATTAGGCACATAACAATCACTTTTAACTAACCACTTTCAACCATCTTAGCTTATGGTTAGCCACCTTTAACTTTCTTGGCTTATGACTAAGCACCTTTAACAAATGAACTTATGATTATATACCATACTCTTCCAATATAAATAAAGTATATTTGTTTCAACTTTCTCAATAAAATCCACATACCCTTTTCTTATATGTGATGTTGTTTCTCTCAATTTTTTATAATCACACGCAATTCTAGATGTAGTGATTAACTTTAGTTTGTAGTTGATGTAACTTGTTTATACACTATTAATAAGGAGTATCTAAAATATAAAAAATTCATGACGAAATCTATGATAACATGATGAAATCTACTAGTCAAAGAATGAAAAATGAGAACATGCCAAAGTGTCGTAGAAAATAAAACTGTGACCACTATAAGTAACATAAAATTGTGACCATTGTACGTAGATGCAAATAAAAACGTCATAATTTAAACCAACCCAACCCAATTGTGGATGACAAGTGGTTGGCATTCTTTTATAGTGGTGAATTTCAAAGATTGGCATTTTGTCTACAAAACAACTTAGAGTCTAGTGTATGGTGTCGAGTGATTCAAGTTTGAGAAATTTTGACCACTTTTGTTAAATGGTGTGTAATCATTTTCCATGGTGATTCAGTACACACTACTCTAAAGTACAAATTGAAGCATATCGATCTTAATAGTTAATCAATAATGAATAAATAAAGCATGTCAAAATGTCTTAGAAGAAATAATTGTAAGGATTGTAGGTCACTGTAAATAAACATATCATAATCGAAAGGAGTAGCTAAAATATAAAAATTTTACAACTTATTGTTTGGTATGGTGTAGGTAAGACAATTACTTGTCAGGACAAGGATTTGTCACTATGAACGAAAATGGCAGGAAGCTTGCTCGGTTAAGAGTGGCATTAGAGGCGAGGGGCGATGGAAAATGTTATTGTCCTTGCTATGATTGCAGAGTCTTTCAAAAAAAAAGACTTTTAATAACAACAGCTCAAAGACATTGTAGGAAGAAGGGGCATGTTGAAGGGGGTTATGAATATCATCCCTTGGTAAGAGGATTCAATATTTAATGTATTCTCTGTAATAATCAGTATGTCATAAATTTTAGTAATATTTTCTTATCGGGATTTTTATATTTTCTATACACACTAACTTTTCTACGTTATTTTTAAATATATAGATGATTCCCCCAAAATGTCGACCTCCAGAGAGTTATTTGCCAAGTACTAGCAAAAATACTCCTTTACAGGGTGATGAACTTTGAGATCAGAATATTGAATTTGTTGATCAAGTTATTAATGATGATATGTATGGAGATAATGTTAGTGATTCAAATCAGGAAGATGAGATACATAGATTGATCCAAGACACGTTTGCTCCAATGGATGAGGACAACCAGGATGATAGTCATGATGTTGATCCTCTACTCAAGAAGTCACATAAACCTCTTTATGAAGTCTCAACAACAAATATTTTATCTGTTATATTGTTGTTGGTGACCCTGAAGGTTTTGAATGGTTTATCAAACACATGCCTCACACAGATACTAAGGTATTTAATTTGTTAAATATGTATGCCTTCATGTTCACAAATACTTAAAAGGTTCAATTTTTTCCTATATTGCTATTGTTTTCTAATTTGTAAATTAGTATATTGGATGACATATTGATGATTAATATTGTTTACATTGACTTATTGTTTATAATTTTGTATATTGTTAGGTGAAGTTCAATTACCGATGTCAAATATTTTTCCACACACATATCGAGAAATATCCATGATTGTGAAAGAAATTGGAATGGATTATCAGGCTATTGATGCATGTCCTAATGATCATATCATATATTATGGACAATATCAATTAGAATATGAATTCCCAAAATGTCAAATAAGTAGATATTGAATCGATAAAGCGTCAAAGAAGGTGCCTCGCAAAGTTCTTCGTTATATTCTGATAATTCCACGTTTCTGGCAGTTGTTCAGGTGCCAAAGTATAGCACAGTTTATGGATTTCCATGAAAAGAACAGAAGTCGAGACGATGTTCTTCAAATGCCTGTAGATGGTTCAGCATTGAACTACATAGAAGAAAAGTGGCTAATTTTTAAAGAAGAACCTTGTAATGTTAGACTTTCGTTGGCGGTTGATGGTGTCAATCCATTTGGAGAGCTTCGTTCTACGTACTCAGTGTGGCATGTTTTTGTTATAAACAATAACCTTCCTCCTTGGATGTCGATCAAGAGAGAGCACAAAATGTTGGAAATGATTGTTCCAGGTATTTAATTATCTTTTATGTGCTTTAAAGTATGAAAAAATATTTATTTTCTTTGTTTCGTGCATGGTAATTATTTTTTTTATATATAACGACATCTAGATAAGTATAATTAATCATGTAGTATGTTGAACCAATTAGGTAGGTACCAGGTTAAATATATGAATGTATATATTGAGCCTCTTATCGATGAGTTGTTCAATTTATGGGTTGGTGTCACTATGTATGACATCTCTAGACCAATAGGGAAAAAACTATTTCAATTCCATGGAATACTATCATGGACAATTCATGATGCTCCCGGGTTAACACATTTTTGTGGTATATTGTTACTTTATTTTTGTGATTTAATATTATATATATTTATTGAAAATATCATGCATTATTTTAAATTGTAACTCTAATTTGACACTACATTAATTCATATATCTTGTAGGTATTCAAACAAAGGGTAAATTTGCATGCCCGGTTTGTGGTCCAAGGATAAAATCTCGTCATTCAAGGAGTTTAGGAAAGGAAGTGTTTAATGAGTATAGGAACTTTCTGCATAAGAACCATAGTTATCGAACTACAGATAAACAAAATTTCAATGGTAAAGATGAAAATGGAAAAAAACCATGAAGAATGACACCTCGCCTATGGAAGTTGGAATATATTAAAAATCATCAAGGTACGCAAATCATTTATGTATGACATATTATATAAGTATTTGGTTAATTTCATTAGTATTAATTTCATTTTGTCCCATTAATTAGTGTTAATTTCAATTTGTTGATGTGTCATGAATGTCGTTAAGACACGAATGGGCTTCCACGAGGAATGAAAAGTTACCCGATGCAATTCAGTAGATTTCCATACTACGAGAACCTACAAATAGTTCATATGTTTGATATAATGCATATCGGAAGAACATAACAGAATTTTTATGGCGAATATTAGATGAAAGGACTGACAAAGAGATAATTGGAAAGACTTGTTGTGACATCCAGGAAGCTAATCACACATTGCAAAGTGTTATTATTAATTCTAATGGCAATGGTCATGAAAAAAATACTATTCTTCCTTGGTTATTGTTAATATTATGGTAGCTGTGGGAGGTATTTACCTCTACATGTGAACCTGATGAGAATAGAAGACTCCGAGAAGCAAGAGAAACCCTAATGAGTTGGCTAATAACCCTAGAAGCCTTGTCGGCTCAAGAAGAAAATTTATATTAGGCTATTAGCCTCCAAGAGAAGAAGTCAGCCAGAATTAATAATAATATACTGAACAGACACATACCCAG